>WOVY01004998.1:0-206341 GCA_013436015.1 Rhipicephalus annulatus
GACCGATATTCGCTTAATGTGCACGTACAAATAGCTCTGACAGATAGGAAGCGAATCAGTAGCACGCAAACCGTACCGGGTAAATCAAGCTTTGAAAGTCTCCAGTGGTGTGGCAAGCGAATATGCTAACGTCTTCCGTTAGCGTGCCGTAATAGGAGTCATAAACTGCGCTCATTCTAACAAGAGAATATGGCATGTAAAGGGCTTCTTCCACGTTAGCCAGGGTACACCCACTCCGACACGGAAAACTCAAGGCTGAAGGCACCCAACAAGAAGTTTTTAGTTGTGTGTTCAATATTTATTTTCAGGAATGCCTATGAGAGTTAATGTAAGCCACTACTTTTCTAGCCTGTAATGGATTGGACAGTGGGTGCTTTAAAGAACTTGTAATTATTTCTCTAGGTCAAAGAGCACGTTTCCGGAAATGATTAAGATGTGTATTTAAGAAAACATTCCAGAAAAGCAATTTAAATTAATTAATTCATTTTTTTTGTCTGTGGTCTTACTACCCTTATTGGACACTGTTTATGTATATTCAGTTTCCTCGTGTGTTGAGAATATGCCAGTGGATACTTGTCAGAACCATAGACGAGCTCTAGGGCCAATAGAAGTTTCACATTGCCATCACACGTTGGTAGCATTTGTTGTGGTAATATTATCTATTCACATTTGTGTCTGCAGGTAAAACTAAACAAGGAATAGAAGGGATATGAATGCGCGTTGCTGACATGCCCGCCTTAAGTGAAGTGGTAAAAAACTCGCGGCGTACAGGCTCCCACTTTCATGGTGTTTTAGTTCAGTGACATTGTTCAGATTAACGACTTTTTAAGCATTATCATTGTGAGAGGAGTCTAATAGATGCCGAAAGCTACGTGTCGTATACAAGCGGTTTTGCCGGCCATGGCGCTTGTTGTGGACTGATAGCGACTGCCGACGCAAGGTCACCCGAGGCGGACCAGTCGTTCTCGCTTCACGTGGTGTCCTCGCTCACGTACCCTATTTCCATCAGCTCGCCGACGTATTTGCCCAGCGTCGAACAGCACCTCAACTTGTCAAGCCATGCACATAGCAACTTCGCGTAATCTCTTCATTTCGTTCTATTTATTCGCAATGGACATTGGCCAGTGCATGCCCGTACATGCCGGACCACCGATGGCTTAACATACTTACTACCAGATACTCTTTCCGAGTTGTATCCTTCTGGTCGACACCGGCCGGCTGTTGTAGATGACAAATCATTGTATTGTGAAGGTGTGAGTGAGAAACCAGCGGGAACGAAAACTAATTGACTGGACAAATGCTTTGCCTTAACAAATTTGTTTTCGTTCATGCTGGTTTTTCTGTTCGTAAACCTATACTATAGGTTTTGGCAAATGGCCAAGCAAACAATTTTGAAACAACCATCAACTTAGCTGCCTATAGGTTTGTACGTGCAGTCGACCACAAAAGTTTGTGGACCACGCGAGCGCGTGCCAAATTGCCTGTCCGCGCCACCTGTGGGGCACCATCTACCGTCGACCACAGTTCTGGCCCAGAAACAGGTCGTCTTCTTATTCGCGGGCCTTTCAGTTTCTACTGCCGCGTAGCGCATTGTTAGTTCACGGTTTTCACGCGAAGCGCTTATTTGCAGTAGGACCATCACATTGCTGTTTTCATAGGAGGATCGAAACTATCACACGACTTCCTCAAATGGCGTTTAGTATAGGTGTCACTTTGTGATAAAGGTTGCGACTGATAACAGTTATGCTCAAAGACTGCTTTCCAGGCATAAGCTCGTGGACGCAGGTGCAAAAAAGCGCGTCGCGTTAAAAAAGGGAAAGGGGAAAAATATTTGTACCCAGTCAGAAATAGACAGGCCATCAACTAGGGGAGGGATGCTTTCAAGGCGCTGCGGTGCTGTCGACCACCGCTGACGTAGCGGAAGTGTCACGAATAGGCTTTCGGCGATGCGCTCGTGTGATCTGCAAATTTTTGTGGTCGATTGTACATACTACTAGCTTTACTATTGTCGCGGACCTTACGTGCAATTTCAATGTGACGGCTACCCAACCTCATACCCATATAACAATACAGATCTTTTCATTTATCGTCTACGCTAATTGCTGGGCACGCAGCAGAGGTGAAGCCGATTTAGACGAGAAGAAAATCAGTGTATGCGACGCTATAGCCTCAGATTACTCTGACGCTAACTATAATTGCCAGCATTTACGGTTCCGAACCATATAATATGAGAGATGATGTATAGTTGAATATTCTGGAAAGTTTGACCCCTTGGGATTCTTTAACGTGTTCCCAAGTGTAAGCACGCCGGCCATTTCGCCATATATGGAAATGCAGCCGCCGCCACCACCGAGTTTAGATCGCATGGCCTGTGTATCAGCAGTCGGGTACCATAATGCACCAGACCATCCGCGGGGGATAACTCTTCGCGTTTGAAACAGCACTCGTCGTGCCTTCCAAAACTGCCATATACAACTTCGGAGCGGGTGGGGTTTGTAGGACAGTCCTAGCCATTCTCTCCCGTAATCGGCCATCCAAACTCGTTGCGTTAATCTGGACACCTGCTCCCTCAGGCTTAATTGGCACTGAAGCGGCTCAAACAAGTGCTCGAGCTTTCACGATCCGAGTGCAAGCTAGACTTGGAGACGTTTCAGGAACCAACAATTTACCTACTGCATGTGCGCCTAAAGAAAGATAACTTACATATAGCGGCATTTGCGGGCACTACCGCCTTTGTAGCCGACCGCACTTCACAGCGTCAGTTCTCCCACAAGCTTGAGGTCCTCTGGCGTAAACTACAACCCCAAACTTTTCTCTCCCGTACCTTATGCCATAAAATTTATCCGGGAATTCACCCTAAATCGGACTGCAACTTTGTACGGCCATAAAGGTGGACCTGAATCACATTATGTGTCAATGTCGAAATCACTTCCCTCCCTCGAGTGTTCGTAAACTAATAAGTATAGTCAGTAGCTGTGGGAGGCTCCCATGCGCAGCTACAACCCCGACCTTCAGGAGGCTATCCTGAGGTGGGCTGAGGTGGTGGAAGAGGCCTACTGCGAGTAGGATTCCTCACCTTCTCGTAGCCCCTTTCCCTTGAGATGGGATAAATAAAGTTGTTTCTTTCTCTCTCTCTCTCTCCTCTTGCTCTCCAGTTTCCTTCTTTTTATTTCCTATCTCGCTTTGTAGGGTAGCAAATTGGGCGCGCATCTTGTTGACCTCCCTACTTTTCCTTTGCATCTTGTCTCGCTTTCTGTGATCTTCATTACACGTTCGGTGTCTTGCAGAGCTCTCACGGCATTACCGTAACGGTAGACGTACGAACGCTCTTCACGCTCTCTATGACAAGAAGCGCGATGTATTCTCGACACAGTAGCTCCGCAAGAGGCGAACGTGGAATGGCGGAGGATCGCGACACTTTTCCTGACCTTCGAGCAGCGGTAGTCGGCGGGCTGCTTCCCCTTGCATAACAAGGACCGGGTTACCACGTATAGGTCCGTTGCATCTGAACACAGCGGCTCCTCTTTGACACCTGACATCTGGTTTGTTGGCGTTTGGTCTTCAACCCTCGCGAAGGCCACTCGTCGTTCCTCCTTCCTCATACAGCCTTGTCATAGTTAGCATTGAGACCGTCAAAGGCGAATACTTCGAAAATATGTGGAGGAACGTCAACCAGGTAGGGGGGCGTCGTGAAAATTTGTACATACACCGGCAAGTTAACAACAACACTAATAAAATTGAAGCAGGCAAAACGAGAACGAAGGCCCACGCAAGAAGTGCATACACGTGCCTCAGTTCCAGCGGACAGGTCATCCTTGCGCCCACGCTGAATGCGGAAGGAAGGGAAAGAGAGAAGAAGCTCGAAACTTGATGCTGTCAGCCGCTTGCTGAGCAATAATATTTCTCAAGGTTCTTCAAAATCGCTGCGCTAGCAGATGATTGTGACGGATGAACTTCGTCTGTCTGGCTTGCGGCCGCATTCAGAAACTCCTCGATGTGAAAGTGATCCGCTTGCAGTGAGTTTCGAAAAGCCATGGCATGCTCCAAGATTGCGGCATTCACAACCTTTTCTCCTCAATTATTTTCTGTTGCCATACCAGAAAAAAACAAAACAACAACCCATGAGCCCGAAATGGTGCTGGCAGTTCTCTTCAGAGTTGCGCGAACTGCTTTTCGGTTGGAGTTGTTGCTGGTATTATGCAGTGCCTAACTATTCGTGTTTTCTTGTTGAAAATTTTCACAAGGTGCTAGAAGCGGTATAATTGAACGCTTGTTTATTTTCGGTGAGTAGGTACATGACAGCTGAGAAGATGGATAATGGAAAGAGAACGTAAATAGTCATTAGATCTCGGGCACGTTTGCAAGAATGCGTGGTTTTAAACGTAACCTTTCTGGTACGCTTTATGGTTTGCAATTGATAGAAGCTTGTAGAATGGAATTGTTGATTTAATCATTTTTTGTGTGTTTATTTTTTCCTCTCGTGGGTGTTCCCGCTGCTTGTTTAGGGTGAGCGTTGGATAGAGCAAGTTTTTCTTCGTAGTGTTCCTTTACTAATCGTTTAAATGAACATGTAGACGTGATATACCTTATTACGAAGGCCCTTTTGTTAAAAAAACAGATTCAAATGTGGTCGGTATTATTGTGTGCTAAGTAGAGCTTAACACACTATTAATTGGTCGCGGAAAGATGCCGTGTGGAGCGGGGAAGAAATTGACGAACGGACCAAATCATTGTCACTTTGAACGCTTTGCCTGCAATGATTTCACAGACATATGTACCCTCTCTTGGTCAATCCGAAAGAGGAGCAAGAAAAAAATATGTAAAGTGCATATTATCTAAATTTGACAATAGAAGGTGCCGGAACACAGGTGAACTGCAATCGTGTCTACTGTCATGACATGTGCCGCAACCTAATTACAAGTAAATAGCAACAATAACTAGCTCAATAACATAACTTACAACATTAGTTAGCGGAAGTGGGAAAACGGCTGTTTCCTATGGCTGAGCAACGCTGTGATCCTAACAAGAGCGTAGCCCCCCCTTGCCCCAAATTTTCAATTTTGCTAGCATATATATATACAAACGTGCGCACGCACGCAACCCCCCACGCCCCCCCCCCCCCCGATCTGAAAAAATTTCCGGGCATGCCCTTGACTTTCAATATTTAAACGAAGGACACAGAACGCCGGCTACTCCTAAGCAAACGAAAAAAAATACACGATATATTTCACCAAATAAAACTTTGAAACACCCCTTCAGGTATTCGATAATATTCTTCCTTCATGCTGTAGTGGACGTAAACACTTCTTCGAAGTTTCACCACGCCGGAAAACCTGACGACGTATGGGCCAGTTTTCTAAGTTATTCGTCACGCATCTTTGGAATGAACTCAGTTCGATAGGTAAACAGTTCGAACAACTCAGTCAGCATTATCTGACAATCGTATGTAGTTGGCATAGTTTACTTCTAGAAAAAAAAATTGCGCACGCTGGTCATAAAGTCGCACAACGCTGGAACCACAGCGGAGTGGTGCACATTGAGCTGATCCTGGCTTGTCTTGGTTGGGCAGCCAACCGAGTCAAGCTTGGTTAATCTCCCTGCCTTTCCTCTCCCATCTCTCTTTTCTCTCTCTGGCTTGGCTAGATTTTTACCCTCTCAACTCCTTTTTCGCACAACCTTGCTAAACTATAATTTACGTGGCTATGCTTCCTTTCTCCGTCTTTTTTTTTTGCCCATGTTTATTTGTACCAATCTATTTCCCTCTTCTATATTATCTTCTCCCTCTTTCTCAATTACTTTCTCTTTCTATCCTTGCTTTCTGTATACTTCTCGTTTATTCTTTCTTTCTATCTCCTGCTCTTCCACCAGCCACAGTGGTCTAGAGGCTATAAACACTCGGCTTCTGACTGCCAGGGTCGCGGAATGGAATCCCGGGCGTGGCGGCCGCAATTTTCAATGGAGTCGAGACTGTTTGTGGCCCGTATGCTTCAAGGAAGCTCACGGCGTTGAAAGTTTCATTGCCCTCCACTACGGCGGTCTCTCATAATCATAGACGGTGTTTTTTGGGACGTTCAAAGACCAACATTGTTATCCGTTATTCTAATTCCGCCTCTCTCTCTCTCTATTTAAAAAATGTAAATCATTCCTTAGGGGAACTTCAGCGACTTCAGCGTATCTTATCTATCATCTATCTAAGCCGCTTACGTTGGGTGCTCTCGTGGGCCACCCCCTTAACTTCGCGTCAACCAAAATTAGCATGAGAAGGTAAGATAGCTTGGACGAATATGAAGCGATGGTAGAGACACGAAATAATGTCGCAATCCCGTCGCGTACGGTCGTCAAACACGTCCCGCCAAGACAGTGGCAACAAGCCGATGGGTGAGTATGTGCCGTGGGTATGCGCGTATGTGCGACAGGTTATTGACACTTCCTATCTGACACTTCGTGTCTCGTAGCATTCTACCACAGAGCTACGGCCACATACTTTTCAAAAAGACAGTAATCTTCGTGAAACGTCAATAGTGGTTGCAGTGCTGCCTATTCAATTTTATAAACATTACATGTACTCCTTTGACACAGCCGTCACGTCGGGTTAACGTCAGTTCTGGTTAGTTGCCCTGCGCTGAAGTTGATTTTGTTGCAGTGTCCAGGACCAGTATTCTCTCGAGCATCAGCGCTTCATATCAGCTTCTAGTGTTGCTAATACGCATTTTCTATTTGACGTCATTGCGCAAGTGCAAACAACTGGTTATATAAACATCTGCAACTCTTCCAGATATGTCTGTGCGTAAAACATTTTTTTATTTAGCGTCATTTTATGGCGTGTCACTCAGAAAAAAAAAATTGCAACACGGTCACCTTCCCTCCTCATGCTTCGTATAACGTCGATTCCCAGGTGCGTGGGATCTGCCGATATATTTTTCTCTCTCGCTTTCTGTGATTCTCATTTTCTCTTTTTCTTTCTCAATTTGCCTTTCCTCCATTTTTATCTCTGTATTTGCTTCTTCCCTTTTCTAATGCTAATATTTGACTACTCCCTGCATTTTTTCTTTCTCCCTTTCAGCTTCCTCCTCCCCACCCTCATTTAACTTTCTTACCTCTTTCCCATATTATTTCGATACATGGCTATACTTGCTCTCTTCATTCTTTTGTCTGTGTTTTCCCTGCTCCTTTCTCTGTTTTTTACTCCTTTTCTCTCATTCTCTCTTTTCGTGTTCGTTTTGATTTCTCCCTGTGCTCTGTATATATTTATTTCTCTTTGTTTAATTCTTCATTTCTTCTCATTTTTTTCCTTTCTTTTCATTTTTTTCTCCATCCCTGTTTATTTCTATGCTATGCTATACTTTCTATAGTCTTCCCTCGCATCTATCCACCTCACACCCCTTCGTCCTCCTTCTCTTTTCCCTTGCTATAAATATAACCTTACAAGCTAGGCTATGCTACACTCTGCTATGGTGCCTAGATAGATACGCCGAGTAGTTACCGAACGCACTGCCTTTTGATTTTGGGTACGTGGGTGGCGAATCATGATTCTTCAAAGAATTTTAGTCTATTTCTGCTGTTTTTTTCTACATCTTCCATTATTTCTTTTCCTCTGTACCCGTTGCCCACGCACACCCTATATGGGACGAATAGGCACACCTGTTCTGGGAGCGAGGCACAAAAAGATGGATGGCTTGAATATGAGGAAAAATGCGAATAGATTGCGCGCCCGTCTATGAGGATGACAATTATCTGTCTGTGACACAGGCTGAGCCTGCAGAATAAACAACTCTATACTTTAATAGCTCACGTGCTAAGTTCAGATCACTCATCACAGTATCGAAATTACAGGCCGATTGCGTAGCGGGAATATTAGTGTAAATGGCGCATTCAGACGAGTGAACAGAAGTTATCCCGTTCGTGATAGAATATTAGTTGATTTAGTACAATGTCGTAACCTTCCGTGCACACCCTCATGGTTTCAGTAATGAATACTGGCGCAGAATAGTTTAGATTATCGCCCTCTGACTCCTTCGGTACTCGTATCTGTCAAGTGGTAAATGTTGTAAATGTTTACGTCGGGCATATTACATCAAGATAGTTAGGCAAAATGCTCAGGGTAGCAGCTGGAAGAAAGTTGCATTAATGATAACAGCGCCCACATCAAATTACTCTGCCTTGCTGAGCCCGTTGCACGGCACAGAAATCCTAGCTTCAGAGACAGAACGGCAAATTTAGCTTTTCGTATCTATTGTTATTGTTATTTATTTTGTTTGTGTGCGCCTTGCATGAGCGTTATTGCTACTTCGTGAGGGTTTGGTCTTGACTTATTGCCAACACACCTGTACTTGTTTTTGTATATTCAGTCTGCTTGGTTCACCAGTGCGCAGACGCTAAGGAGGAATGGCGCCCTTCATCGGCATTGGGGCGACGGTCTGCGTAAGTGCCCGCGCGGGCGCAGATGTAGAGCTGTTTTCTAGACATTGCATTTTTTTTGTTATATGCGCTCTCTGTTAGACCCCCTGTTGTGTCCGCATTGCTTTCGCTGTTGGCGCGGCGTATATGTTGCAATTGCCCCTTGTTTTGCAGTGTTGCCCGAAGCGAAGGTGGAGCCTGCTTCTAACAGAGAACAGGCACGATATACCGTGGCATTCGCTAAATCTTTAGCCTCGGGTGAAGGTAGTTTGAGCACTACGCGAATATTGGCGTAGCGACAAACTGACCGAAGAGATAACACGATGCGGACAACTTGGAGAAGCAAGTATTCAATGGCAGAACAAAACAAATTACTTTTGAGAAGACAAAACCGTAGCTGGTAGATGTTCGCCATCGTCGCGGCGTAGGCGAAAACGTGCCGCCAGCGCATAGGACAGAACGCCATCGAATTGACACTTCCGTAGCAGAATTTTTTCCGACCGAATTCCTTGAAGTCACCGTCGCCGGGCATGTATGAAGCGATCGATACCCGTAATCTCCTCATAAGAACAGAACTCAATACGTGCGCTTTCTTTCTGAGTTTTTAGCTTCGGAAGTGGCGAGACCACTTTCTTCCGAAAGAAGGAAAGAAAGAAAGAAAGAGAGAAAGAAGGAAAGAAAGAAAGAAAGAAAGAAAGAAAGAAAGAAAGAAAGAAAGAAAGAAAGAAAGAAAGAAAGTAAAGCTCTCTGCTCAGCAAAATAAATGGCCGGGTTCACTCTCGTGGAAATCGCAAAGCTTCGACAAGGAAGTCGTGTGGGTTTTTCGTTTGAGAGGCCATCGATCGTGAGGGGAAAATTATTTCATATCTCCGAGCTTCCGTTCACCCTCCACGGACAGCCTCTTTCAGCGATAGCATTTGGTTCCTTGCATGAAGTCACTAGCTGTGTCAAATTTCCGCGTGCGCGAAATACTCCGCATAGTCTCTTTTAGCCGTATACCCACTAATGTCGCCACTGCGGGCAAAAAAAGTAAAGAAAGGAAAGAAAGGCGAATGGTTTCGGGAAATAGAAGTCGTCCATGCACTTATGGCGTTAACGTCTCGCTTACTTTGTTTTCTGTGGGTAGGATAAAATTGCACTCAACAGTCGCATTCTGGTTCAACCAAGGCAAGCTCGAAACAGGTTCACTAACACTCGCACTAAGATAGCATATAGCATAAAGTGGCGTAGTTATAGCATTAGTGGCATAGCTAAAAAAACACAAAGAGTTATCACCCAACTGGCCGCATGGTGGGCGGCCGGTGCCTGACGCACCCGATGGCAATCTGGAGAAGCAAGCCGAAGTGAATCTTCCTCGTTTATCTTCTACTGGCCCAGAAAGTTCTTTCTGGCACGTGCGTAGCTTCGACGCAATGTCAGCAACGTTTAGGATACAAGAAGCGCTTCGTATTGGGAATCAGACGCGGACAGGCCCTCCACGCGAGCTCCTCTTCAAGGAACCGCTCGCTTCCAAGACTGCATCTTCAACGCGAAAGCTTGCTATGCGTGGTCTCAGTATCTCCGCTGGTGCCGTACACGTTTCGGGAAACTGTAGACGCCGCGATGGCCCTTCGAGTAGGTAGAACTAATATGTAACGCGTGCCAGATTGCTGTTTAGAAGCGCCGTGTCGAAAGCCATGGTGCTGCGCCTGCCTGCTCAGCCGGTCTCCGTCCGCTCGAGAGTGTTGTCCTCCGGCCACCTACAGAGGAAATCACATTCGTGTAGAAGAGACCTTATATGCTATATACTAACAGGCCACTTTAGCGCCCGTTTTGGGCAGAAATATGCAAAGACCAACGGCATTTTGATATCTAACATAACCTTACTGCATACTTAGTCCTTGTGCTGTAATTAAAGCAATAAACACATGCTTGTAGCTAACGTGAGGTAGCATCTACCGACAACAGCGTCCATCGCCACTCACTACACCACTCTGGTCAAGTGCGATTCAGTCTGTACCCTGTGACAGGCCTGCACCGACGGGGATAGACAAAAAAAAAAACAGTATACTCTGACTTCGAGGAAAGGAAGGAAGAAAAATGGGAGGAAAAGAACGGCAGAATGGTTAACCAGGCTATAGGCAGCCGGCTTGCTACCCTGCGCATGGGCAGGGGATGAGAGAGAGGAAAGATAGAGAGGAGAGAGTTAAGAGAGAGAAACACAGCACATTAGGCAGCACACGCGCACACACTCACTCATTGTCTAGTCTTCTCTTTCGTGGTGTGTGACATTGCTGTTACAGCAGCTTGTTCAAGTCCGCGTCGCGTAGGAATTTCAACAGTGCTTTTGTCGCCTTTTGTTGCAATATATTCTCCCTGGCACTTGAAAGAAAGGTGTCCACAGACATTTGGCTGTTGTCGATGCGCGCAATAACGGACGCCAGTGACTGTCTCTGGATGTCATACATCGAACAGTCGCACAGGATGTTGTGTAGCGTCTCTTCGCAATGACAGGCAGAGAGCGTTGTCGGGCATTCCAATGATAAATGAATAAGATTTTGTAAATACCACCCCTAGCCATAAGCGATGAAGAAGGGTGGCTTCTCTTCGGTCGAGCCCAGTGGGCATGCGGAGAACGATCAAAGAGGACCGATGGTGTTGACGATTCGTCTGAATTGTCTGGTTGCTTGCTGGGCACCATAGTGAAAGCGTGATTTCCCGCTCAAGCCGTCGAAAATTACTGGCAGCATCGGACTGCAAAAGTAGTATGGCTTCTTCTCGTGTACCTTCAAGAACTGCCCCTGCGGCAGTATCAAGGTGTGTGGCTTTGTGTGTATGTGCAGCCCCCCCCCCCTTCTCTCTCTCTTCTTCTCTCTACCTTTACCTTTCAAGCTCCTCCATTCCTTCGCCAATTGCAGGGTAGCGTATGGTTAACAACCCTGCGTTTCCCCTCTCTCCCATTTCTTTGATCTCCTCACCGATTTAGGTGACATACACAGCGTGTTACTTTCCTATTTCTATAGGTAGCAAACCGGATGCCAATATATGGTTAACCTACCGGCCTTCCTCTTCATCGCTCTATCTTTTTCAGCAGTCGTCCTAATTTGTTTAGACGCACACTAACAAAGACACGGCTCCCATTCGTCAGACGTCACCCTGCATTCAGAATGAATGTTTGAAAGCCTGAAGTATTCGAGTCTCACAAGGTGTTCAAGCAAGTTCGGCAGAGCTTGAACCAAAATCAAGTACTGCCGAGCGCGTTATTATATAGGTTCTTGGTTGGACAAGTTCCACACTGCAGGTTGATGAGTCGGCTCGACTTTTATACACTATAATAACTGTCGAGGTTTTGCGTCCGACGACCACGATATGATTCCGGGAGGCTCGTATTAGCGGTGCCGAGAGAGAGAGAGAGAGAAACGAGAAAAGAGGAAGGCAGGGAGGTTAACCAGATGCTAGTATCCGGTATGCTACCCTACTCTGGGGTTAGGGAATAGGGGGTTGAAAGAGAAATATTTCGAGCATCGTAAGTTCTTAAACGTACGCCTAAATCTGAGTATAGTTGCCGTTTTTGGCTACTTTGCGCCAAGATAGCTACTGTACAACCCTGTCCGGCACCAAAATTCTCAGGTTGGCTACTTGGTTACAAATTGGCGGCATTTACCTTGTGTTTTCACGCATTTAGTAGCCAACTTTCATATTGTTTGAATGTAAAAGAATATCCAAGCCTAGAGTACAAACCGTTGTCTTCTCCCTTTCCTGTCGCGTTGGTCGATGCGTACGCATATCTCGCCTCAGTAGCAGAATTATGAGCATCGAGGAACCCCCACACAGCACAGCTCCTTCGAAGATTAAGTGACGAAGTTGCTCGCATTTTGGCAAATACGTGGCTGGCGCACAGCTCATTCAGCTGCTATATATTCAGACGTCACCCTCTATTCTGCTAACACATGCCGTGCTCTAATGCGAACTTGACAAAGAAAATGCACCAGAGAGAAAGAAAGAAAAAACTTTATTCAATACGCCTCACGTTAAAGTACCCCAGGTGGTTGAAATTTCCGGAGCCCTCCACTACGGCGTCTCTCATAATCATATGGTGGTTTTGGAACGTTAAACACCACAAATCAATCTATTATTCAATATGCCTGCAGAGACTATTAGGCTTCCTCCACGCAGACAGGACGAGCTGTCATCGCGAGGCGGCCATTGCGTCAGTCTCGTGCGTCTTGCTCTTTGAGGTCTTGCATCCTCTCTACTTCCGCAGGCTCAGGAGTACTGTCTCCCCTTTTCTGCAAGTGCTGTCCCTCTTCTGCACCAAAGTGAAATTGCTCTGAAGCTATGGTAAGTCTACTAATCAACTATGGTTTACAGCTTGAAGAAAAAAAAAATGTTTGGAAGTTTCATTTTCCCGCTGGCTTATTTGCTTGACTGTTCCGAAATTGATCTGTATCTGGCAAGAACTTTATACTGCATAAACTACCTCAATTGCGCTGAATTTATTCTAACCACTCCTATTTGGTTGCTCTGCCACCTCGCGAAAAATGTGGTTTTACGAACTACTGGCGTCGCTCTAAACACTAACCTATCGATTTACATCTTGAATAGTGTCGCGCTACCTCGTCACCTATGAATATTTATACGTCCATATGTCATGTAATGTCTGCAGCAAGGAAGTAGCATCTTTTTTCTTACTACAAGTGCACCACTAGTCTAAGAGACACGATATGCAGCCTATCCCCTCCGTCTCGAAACAGCGCAGCCACCCGAACTTATTTCGTAGAATAATATCACAACAAATTTATTTTACCACGACATTATATGACCTATGCTTTGGTTATTGCTATCAAGAGGCTATTTCGTTTTGTAAAACCCAGCTTCTCTACTGGGCACCGCAAAGAAGTAGAAACTACTTCGTTACCGACGCGAGGATAATCAGCATTTTCGCGAGGCAGTAACAGCCATCGCACTAGTACTAAAGTGAGTTTAAGGAGTACTCATTGCTCCTCCTTACTCACTTTATTCTGTAGTAGCATCTTGTCTTTTTTGTTTTTTATGTGGTATCCTCTCTAATGCCGTGTACCTTGAGGGTAAATAAACAGACAAATAATAAATATGTTGTGTTTCTTTCCCTTTTGGCTCGTAGACTAAGCAACTGGGAAAATCTTTTAACCATTTTCATGTTTTGGCATGTTTGAAGTCATACATATTATGTGATAATAATAAATCCGCCCAAATATGAAGTCGATTTCGCTCTATTCGGTTAAGTACTTGGCGATGAACTTAAATGGCATGGCTACAACGGCTATGTTCTGGCGTTATTTATGGTTCCATTTCCAATATAGCCAGTGGCAAGCCTGGCACATCACCTCTAGTATTTCATCTCCCCTCCATCGAAATGGATTCGCCGCGACCAGGGTTCAATCTCACCACATTATGGTCAGCAATCAAGTGCCACAACTAGGCACCATGACGTCTTCAGCTTACAACAACAACAACAACAATAACATTAACAACAATAACAATAACAACAACAATAACAATAATAATAATAATAATAATAATATAATAATAATAATAATATAATAATAATAATAATAATAATAATAATAATAATAATAATAATAATAATGTATTATATTTCTTACATATTATTATTATTATTATTATTATTATTATTATTATTATTATTATTATTATTATTATTATTATTATTATTATTATTATTATTATTATTATTATTATTATTATTATTTACATACAAAATTACACAAACGCACAAACAATGAAGGGAACATTCTAAAAAGAAGAAATGGCCATCTGATTCCAGACTATGCATAAATGTTTCGCATGCATACGTCACGAAAAGGAAACGGGCGTTCGCTCGGTCTCTCATCGACACCCGACCGCCCCGTATCATGCTCGATCCGCTCGGCGTGTGGTTTGTTTTATGCGCCGTGTACACCCGCTGTGCTTTTTCTATCGATGGCCACCTCCGCGGGCTCATAGCGTTGTGAGTCCACGCAGATTGCGTGGTGGGCCGATTACGCCGCTCTGAGCGCGCTGTCCTACATCGGCCTACGCTCTTTTTCCCTGTTTATTTCAATCTTGCCCTTGAGCAATGTGCACAACGTGTGGCGAACAGTTTGCGGTATGCCTTACATTTTCGAGCCTTTTTAATGAGCGTGAGCCTGTTATTTTATGTTGCATCAAAGAAAAGTAGTTTAAAAAGGAGAAAAAGAAAAGAAATAGAACAAGTGCGTCTATGCCAGCATGCATGCTTGTACTCGCCACCAAAAACACATGAACGCTATCTCGCGTTTAATATGCGCATACAATTCCAGCGAGTGCAAACGTACATTGCTCTTTTTGGGTATCAGATACATTGAAATTTATGCGGGTTCAGTGTGCATTTTGAACGTTGGAAGCGCATATTAAATTGCATATATGTTCAAGTGCAAACGTGTTGTGTATCTATGTGTGATACATACGATGGCTGCGTTTGAATAATATTTGCATTTACGTTGAATTCACTGCAATAGTGGCGGCGGTGCCGCCCCTGATGCTACCACACGTCGTGAATAAGATATTTTGTGTGCTCAATAATAGCTGTTGGTGTTTTACGCCCTAAAACCACGATGTGATTATGAGAGACGCTGTAGTGAAGGGCTCCGGAAATTCAGATCACCTGGGGTTCGTTAACGTGAACTCAAATCTGAGCACACTAGCCTGCATCATTTTCACCTCCACTGAAAATGAAGCCGCCGCTGCCGGGATTCGATCCCATAACTTACGGGTAAGCAGTAGAGTACCATAATTCCTAGACCAGCGCGTGGCGGTTGTCTTGCGTGCTTCTGAAGTATGTGCTTGTGTGGTGTCTTTAACCTTTCATATATACATTAAACTAGAATTTTTATCTTTTTTATTAATATTTGGTGGAATATGGGAAGCTAGGCTACGTTGGAGCCGGCTATCCCAACATCATAACAATAATGTACAATATAAACACACAAAAAGCAAAATAAGAATAAGATAAGAACTTGAAACTTATCAAAGGCAATATGCACAAGACTATATACATTATAGGGCATATAATGCGTGAATAAGCACATTATGCATGGTCATAGTCCAGTTAATATATCGGGATCACATTGCAGATACAGTCCGTACAGATAGCGGCAAGGTATGATGTGAACAAAAGACAGTTCATTAGATTTGTGTTCATTAAAAAATTGAGGAGGGCGTTCACTGCGCGCCTTTGACTATCCGAATGCGGCCACGGTCTAAGTATTTTTGTAATTGTGAATGGTCGACTGTAAAGTCGGTTCAAGTGATCCCTCAGTTCAGCGCGTTGTTGATCAAATTTGGCCTGAAGGTAGTGTATCGAAGATTTTTTTTCTATTCCTTTGATGTACAAAGGTGACTCGAGGTGATGTAAGCGGCCAAGGAGTAAAATTGATACCTGGACGCAACGAATATTGTTCTTGTAGAGGTGCCATCTCGTAAGCTCGCAAGGTGTCACCAATTCGCCCGTTTTTTTGAATAAGTTTCTGCACGAAGCGGACGGGCATAATGCCTTTGCGATAAGCGGAGAAAGTGGCGGCAGAGTTCTTGAATGCGAAGAACTTGAATTGGTGGTTCTCTTGCTTCTGCGATTACGAGGCCACTGTGAGTTGAGCGTGGTAAGCCCAGGCAAATACGAAGACTGCAGGCTACGATGTTGTTTTGTTTACGCTCATATGTCCGCGACATACTTTGCATCACTGGTAATGCATATGCGATGGCTTGTCGAACAAGAACTCTATAAACCTTCAGAAGTGCTTCTGATGTGTCACACCATTTGGTTCCTGTAATACATCGGAGAACATTCAGTGTCTGGTCGACACGCTCCTCGATGTTGGAAATTTGAGATCCCCAGATTAACACGTGGTCCGATGTTATGCCAAGGAAATGATGTTTGCGCACAACAGGTATTTTAGTCTGGTTGACCGAGAGGCTGAGCTGGTCATGACGTCTTCTGGTAAAAGGTAACGCCGCAGATTTCTCTGCTGAAACATCCATGCCGTATTCTGTCAGAAAGCGCATTGTTATGTCTATGCCTTCTTTAAGCAGATCCTGTACTTCCCGGTATTCATGCCCTGACGACCATGCAGAGGCAGATATCAACTGCATACTTTGGAATGTGTACTAATTGTGATAAGAGAGTCGGCAGTTGGTTAATTACTATGTTGAACAGTATAGGGCTTAATGCACTTCTTTGGGGTATACACCTGCTTTCACGCCTCGTTGAGTGCTTCTGCCAGCGCTTGTTGCCATGGATACAGTTCGGCCAGTCAGAAAATTACAAATCCAACGAAGTAGGCGTCCCTTCATTCCTAGACTATATAACCCGTACAAGCCATGTACGTGGCTGTCTGTGTCAAAGACACGCCTAATGCCTTTTACCACATATAGACAAAATAGCCATATGCAAGATATTTTCACCTTTTTGAAGAAAACAGATGAATATTCGCCATTCTAGTGTTGCGTCCTCTTCAAATATGACGACATTGTGGAACAGTAAGAAAACAAATTCACATTACTGACCAAGACCTTACAGTGTCGGTATTTAACACAGAAGAAAGTATCACAGGTAATTAGGCATGTTTTTTAATGCGTTGGGAACGCACCCGCAAATGTTGTCGTAGCATCTGAAGTCCATTTCGCGTGGCACTTACGCTATTTCACTTGATCAGTTCAGCTGCATGTGAGCCTCAGTATAGTCTTCATAAAGCGATGTGACTGATAAGACATCTGCGTCATGAACAGGATCAGCTTTGGCGGGTGCAGCTATCGTGTATTGACACAGTGGCAGTCTGTATGCCGTGACACATCTTCCAGTCTATACACGCGTCTTATATATTCCCTTGTATTCCTCCGACAGAAAATTTAAGCAGCTTAGTCGTCATTTGTCCAGCTGGAAATGAATAAAAAACGCTGCCACGCTCTCGGCCGGCAAACTAGCGCGGTCAATCGATCTACTTTCGAAAGCTGTTGGCGCCTTGTTGGGTCTCTCCTCTCTTTCTTTTCTTTTCGTTTCTTTTATTTCTAAGCCTGTTGCCGGGTAAAGATTGCTGCGCGAACCTAATCAAGCGTTGTATCTGCCAGCATTCCTTCTCTCAGGGACCAACGCGAGTGGAACGTTTCCGTTGCCCCACTGCGTCGGCCCGTTGGATTTCGTGCCTGCCTCTGCAATATGATATGAAAGCCCTCTCAGAACAGAACGCGCGCAGTTTCTCGCCGATTGTTTTACGAACGTGTGCCATCTGTCAAATATCAAAACAACACGGTTCTTTCCCGTGGAATGGGCGTCTCTGGTTTAAACAAAAGCCAGGCTTTAAGGGAGAGATAGACGGTGACTGCGTGTTGTTGTTCTGTGTATACGATTGATGAATACACTCGTCAATAATTCGGGCCACGCATGTGGCACACCCGAGCTTAAGGCCGTGCCATCGGCACCATCGCAATCAAATGCCGTACAGCCCAGGATCGTGTTTTCGAACACGGTCAGCGGTTGCGAATCGCCTTCAACACTGAATTAGCACGCAAACGTATACGAGAACAAGACTCGTAGCTCGCATGCCACTTTTTTTTATCTAAGTGGGCCGCACTGAGGGGGGTGCAGGACCTGTAGCAGTGTGCTGCTTCAACACACGAGCCATTGGAATTCCAGCACAAATACAACTGTTTCTTGTGCCTTGTCATGGCGTCCGAAAACGGGATTTGTCGTTTCTGATGGCGTTTATTGGTACTTAACCTGCTCCTTAATTCACTGTTTCACATACGGGAAATAACTTTCTCCTATTCTTCTTAATTTGGTACATTACATACTCTTTGATCACACACACACACACACAAACACGCGCGCGCGCACACACACACGCACGCGCGCGCTTGCTACAGTGAAGCTTGATATATTCTTGATGAACAGTCTTTTTGATAGAAGGGAGATATTGACGAATTACCTGCATCAGATAATAATTATAATTTTTGGGGTTTGACGTGCCCAAACCGTGATATAGTTACGAAGCACGCAATAGAGGAGGGTGTTCCGTAGATTTCGACCACATGACGTTTATTTAATGTAGACCAGTTTCTCAGTATAGTACGTGCATTTTCTCCTGTTAACATTGATTAGCATTTTCACCCATCGAAAATATGACCACCGCGGTCAAGATGGAACTCGCGCCTTTCGGTTGAACCATCGAGCAGCGTAACAACTGCTCCACCACGTAGGAAGGCCACAGAGACAAAAATAAGGCGAGCACGAGGAACAATCAGCGTTTAAGACTTGCTTAAGACTCGTTGTTTCTTGTTTTCTCCCCTATGAGTCTGTATACTCATACGCCCACGTGTCCGCCTTCATGAAAGTTATGAATTCACAGCCTCGCAGTTAGCGAGGCGAGAAAGCTTTCGTGTCTCATTTTCTACGCAAATTTTTCAAAATCCTCTCGCTCACTGTCCAAAACATGAAGGGCATGGCGCGTTATTACACTGCACACCTGCACGGTCGTCGCCTGGGTAGAACGGAGGCCTTGGGCGTTTTCCGAGCAATGCTGCACCTGTGCGTTGGCTTCGCGAAAAATAAAACACGCGGGCGGAGATCATGCTGTCTACAAACAACGCGCAGTTCGTAGGGCCCTTTCAGTCATGGGCACAGGCGACGTATAGCGGCCCTCACGCACAACAGTACCGTTTTTCACGCCCATTACATTCATCGCCTACGGCTATAAACTGTTGCCGCCTTCCCGGTGCGCATTAGCGCGCAGGCACGCTCGAAGATAATGCAGTGTGGCCCCTAAAACTGCTGACGGCAGTTACAGCGCTGCTACGTGGCTGTTCTCGCACTGTATACCTGTGCAGCTGCTACAAGCACACACACACACAGTTGCGTTCTGGCTATTCGGCCACTGCGGGCGTATCTGTTCGGACCTTGTTGGGCGTAGCGGACAATGGCTTTGATTCATGAGGGCTGGCCTGACAAAACGGTTCTCCCGGCGCACTAAAGTCAAGGCTGGCCTTCGGTGAACACCAGAAGACTGAGGGAGACCCTCTGTTTTTATTTATTGCTTTTTCTTGCGCGTTAATAGTCCGGCTATGGCACTCCGCGGCACTGTGTTGTAGGGTTGACGCGGAGAGAAACGTGATAGGCGAAGTCCCCTTCACGTCAATACGTTATACTCAGCAACTCGCGCATAACCTGACTGAACGTTGTCCTCGACGAATCGAGATACAAATGGGAAACTTAAGGGCATATGTTTTCCTCTAATAACTGCCACTAAAGGAAGTCATCAGTGAACTTCAGCTTCATAGGAAGAACTTCGCACCAATAGCTCAGAGGTATGTCCACTATACACTCATATATGTCGGGATTTGTTAACGCTTATTAAAAAATACTACAAAATACATGTCAGCTGCTGCCTAAACGACTTGTTTGTCGCGAAGCTCACTTTTCAATTCGAGTTATAAGCCTATACGTATGATGTAGTCATTCGTTGTAGAGTAAGGGACCACACAAATGTACTTGCATGTACATGGTTATAGCTAATTGACTGCATGTCAGCGGTAAAAATCTGTGAACTTTCGATTTTCATCAATTGTCTACACAAACAATAAAGTACACAGAGCGCGAGATAGGGCTCACATTACATGTGAGTCATATACTGAACATGCGTTTATATTTATTATAACGAATGAATACAATATGCCATCCATTGCCGTGCCTTAACAATCACTACTTGTTGCCACGGGGCAGTTAAATCACTCTTGAACGAATCAGATCAACAGTACCAGGAGTCGGTGACGTGAAGGCCACGGTGCGCAGCGATGTATAGCAGGCACCAAAGGGCGTAGTTCATTGTAGACCGACAAGGTCTAGGATTGAACCAGTAGCTTATCAGCGACCACCGTGTCACGCCACTTTTTACCCACCGGCCCCTTTGTTTTGAAACGGCTTTAGTAACCGTGTATTCTTTGGGCGATGAGATAACAATGCGTGACAGTGTTTACTGCACGACCACCGGTGCTTGAAAGGTTGTTTCGGCGTGTAGTGCGGGACTTTAATTAAAGCAGGGTGTTTCATGAAGGTTACAAGCGTGACCAGCACACATTGGACAATGTTGCGCTTTGGGACGGCCGTCCACTTCGGAGGCTTATGCTCAAGCGCTAAGAATGAGGTCAGAAGTCCGTGTGGTGTTCGGGGCGAATTAGCTTTGATAAATTTGAGATAAAAAGAACATATTCACGTAACCAGATCAAAGATAGCGTTCAAGATCTCCAAAAGTCGGAAAGCACGCAAATTTGGTAAAGACTTGAATAGGTGTCAGGCAATATGCTCTCCTAACTATTGTGCAATGAGGTAAGTAAGAGCACACCTCCGAGTACAGAAGTCAGCCGTTCAAGCAACATTTTGCCCGAATTAAAAAAGAAGAAGAAAATGTGGGATAAATGTGGGATCAAGTTTGTTCGGCAAATGTTGAAAAACAGATTTTTCGTATGTCTAAATGTCTTGATATGACACCGTGTGGTGGCGGCGATGTTGCAGTGGGGGTGGGGTGCGGTTAGCCTGGCCTACATGGCCGGCAATTGTTGCACCTGAGCATCGTATGAATGGTAGGGGTATGTCACCACGTGTTGCAAAGCCCGCTGTCTCGCAGGCAGGCCATCAAAACTCTGTTGCACACCCCTACTCGTTGCCGTGTGCCCATCATAAAAAAATGGTGTCTACGCAAACCCTCTTGCAAGGGTCTGTCCAATGCTCTTGTTTCTTTATCAAACTTCAGGCGAAGCCAAATAAAAAGTTCAATGCAGCCGACTGCCTTTACCACGAGCGGATACATAACGAATCGAAATGGGCACGAAATATTTTGTTTACATGCGGGATATACACCAAGCGCTGAAGTTAAGTCACCATTAGATCTCATCGATTAGCGTGATGAAATGTTTATAGGCTGCCGAGCAGTTTATTATCAATGTGCTTGCTTGTATATTTCCAAGCGTGTTTTACATCTAAATAATGAGCATGATCATATTCATCGTGGACTTCCATATTGGGAGCGCAGATGCAGAAGAAGACTTGCACAACTTAGGCGAAACGCAGATATACTTGCAACAATATACAATTGTTACGACGATTGACTGCGTACGAGCCAATGTCCACACTCCACTAGGCGGCAGGGCGACTTTGCCTTCGCAATGGCTTTCTCGAAAGACCAAGTAAACACTGGCACGTGGCTCCGATCAAGAAGCAAACTAATTTTGCATGTGGCGAAGCTCTGTATGGTCTAGGGCAATCCCTCGTGCCTCCAGCGTACTCTGTAGCACCTCTCTCATCATATAATAGATGGCATTGTGTGTATATGTCCTTGGAAATAATATCACTAGATGGCGTTAGTGGTTTTCGTATAGTTGACGATTTGGTATAGTTGACGGACGGACGGACGTTTCACCCCTCTCATCATCATTCACTCCGTGGATATGCTGTGAATTTTTTCTCTGGCGCCTGTGAACGAAGTAGTGGGTGCATTCCTGGACCTGACGGCCTCGAACCAGCCGACATAACAGTATCCATGCGACTATATTCTTGTATAGGTTCCAATTCCTGCCCGTAACCGGCCCCTCTCACTACCACTGTCCACCATGCGCAGCCTTTGCATTAAGTTCACTATTCGCTACAGGACTCGGTTCGCGAACTGCACTTATTCTCCTTTTCATTATTTTTATTACAAGAGCACTTTGCACCACGGAATTTTGTTTGCTCATAGTATGAAGGCAAACTTCATGGTTCGTTGCATGTGTCTTTTGAAGAGTTCTGTTATACTATATCGCTGAAATGAAATCTTTGGAATCATAGGCGTTACCTTCTTGCCAGAAGCAGCAAACGGGCTAAGGTCATGCCGTATGCATATCATCGTTTCCAACAAAAATACCCGCTTTTTTGCAGCGATGAGCCTGACAATGCCTCGTAGATGCCCGAGGCAGGATCGTATACTGTGGGCCTAATCTCGACAAGTGTTGGTGCGCTGAACATCAAGAGCGGCTCTTGTCGCGGAAAGCTTTGTCTGTGCTATACTCAAACAAAATGGCATGTACGAATATATTTTTCGAATGTGCCATTAGGCCCCGCCGTGGTGGTCTAGTGGCCAAGGTACTCGGCTGCTGACCCGCAGGTCGCGGGATCGAACCCGGCTGCGGCGGCTGCATTTCCGATGGAGGCAGAAATGTAGGCCCGTGTGCTCAGATTAGGGTGCACGTTTAAGAACCCTAGGTGGTCGAAATTTCCGGAGCCCTCCACTACTGCCTCTCTCATAATCATGAGGTGGTTTTGGGACGTTAAACCCCACATTTCGATGAATCCGCCTCTAATTGTAATATTTGGTTCAGTTAAAAACTAACGTGCATGAAAGTGCCAACGAAACTCGGAAGTGCCAGTGAAACTCGGAAGTGCCAACAAAACTTGGAAGTGCCAACGAAACGCGGCAGCTTGAATACATGCACAAAGAGTCAAAAAGGGGGCTCATTTACCTCTGATGCCATGATCGCGCCCTGCGGCTGAACGAAAGCTCGAATCTGTAGAAACAAAAGAAGCAAGTAGGTCAAGGCAGTTGTACCGATTTGGATTTCTTCACAAAAGAAAACCGTCAGCTGCATGGCAGGGGGGGGGGGGGGTCAGCACAAATCGTTCGCTTCGAAGTGGGTAGGCTGGACGCGAGAAAAGGACGGCGCACGTATCACAGGCAGGCGTTTTTTGTTTTCTATTTTTTTTCAGCAGCAATAGCAAAAACAGAGGCAATGCAAAAAAAAATGTGAGCTCCTCAAACCAGTAGCAGTCGGGCACCATCTGAATAGTACACCCACCAGCTGCAGGCGGCGGGAAGAGGAGGTCATATAGACGCTTTGAGTCGCGTCGTGTACAGCGGACGCTTGCATTCTACACGCCATGGCCTCCGTGGGTGACGATGCGTGTCGTCTGGACGGCGGCACAGACAGGCGAGCAGCTCGTATCGGCACGTAACAATGAACACTTCGTGCTCTCGCTTTATTTCTTCTACGCGCCTCGCGTGGCTGTGGGAGACCTTGCAGGCTGGTGACGCCTCGCCTGCCAGACCGGAGCTGTACGGTGTGGGACGCCGACACGGACCTGGTCATGACGGCGTTCCTGATGCCTCGCTGGAAAAGGCAGAGGGAGTGTCGTTCGCGCCAGCCGTAACGACGGTGAAAGCGTGACGTCTATACAGCGAGCACGGACCTCCGGTGATTTTATGTTATTTTTTATTATTTTTTTTCATCGCCGTTGTTTTTGTCCCAATCAAATGTGGTTCGCTCCAACTATGTGACGTTGGCCACAAATCAGATGGTTATGGAAAACTTTGATCAGGACGTGTTGTATAGTTATATAGTGCTTCTGATTATTTTTTTCTTTTGTCTTACTCCTTTATTTGTTTCGGTTTTTTTTGTCGTCCCCATAGTACTAATTAATTATTTTTGATTTGATTTGACTGATATGTGGGGTTTAATGTCCCAAAACTACCATATGATTATGAGAGACGCCGTAGTGGAGGGCTCCGGAAATTTCGACCACCTGGGGTTCTTTAACGTGCACCCAAATTTGAGCACACGGAGCCTACTACATATCCGCCTCCATCGGTAATGCAGCCGCCGCAGCCGGGATTTGAACCCGCTGACCTGCGGGTCAGCAGCCGAGTACCTTAGCCACTAGACCACCAGTGGTAGGGCTAATTTTTAATTACCTAACATTTTAGTTATGGCCTGGAAACCCAAAACATGAACATCAGATGTAGAGCACTATCAGAAACCACCGACAAAATTGTTTTTTGTACGATAAGTCTAGCCCTGTTATTCGTTATGCGTTCTAAAGAAAGCCTATAGCAGCACTATTAGCAGTGCGTTCGCTGTCCATCACATGGCTTTTTTTCACGTCTCGCGGGCTTTTTTAACAGCGTGGAAAAAATAACTGTGAGACGTATCGTACAAAAAAAAATATAGTCGGTGGTTTTTGAATCGCTCTACACCGCAGTGTTAATATTTTGGATTTCCAGTCCATAAATAAGAAATAGATTAATAATTAATTAGCGTGGGGAGAAATAAAAGAACAGTCTGAGTACCTACGGGCTATAGTGCGAGTATGATGCGTTTGGTTCAATTCGCCTCCTAATTGCCTTTCACTTTCAAATTCGTGACTCAAGTTATGTGGGACACCGTGTATATTCATTAGCTGTTTCTGTGGATTTGATTAGCTCATAGGTGCCTTCTGTCGAGCATGCCAGCCTAATGCGGTAGGTCTTTATTTCATAAAACACCGTCCGTGTCGTAGTAATCGATAATAGGATACTGAGAACACGCACAGTTTAAATTTCTGTCTACAGCATAGCATTTCCCGATTCGTTGCCAACACCAGAACTCTGGCGTGAGTGACCGCTGCTTTCACAGTCTAAGTGCCGTAGCAATGTATACGCGCAATGCGTGTGTGTCCTTTCTTCTCGCGTCAGAGATCCCGCGCACAATGCGAGCCACTCCCATAGGTCGAGAGATGTTGTCACCGACTGACTATTCTCATGAAGTGCGAGGTTAACTCACCGCTCTTTTATTTCGGTAAGAGCTGGCCTAATTTACTATTTACTTCCTGGTGTAGATAAAATGTCGCTGCTCAAAAAAGGCCGTCCCTTTCTCGCACGTGTTACTTCCGCCGCTCAAAGCTAGCGTGAAACTTCGCTGGTACGGCACGACCGCGTGATCTCGAAAGGCTCCCAGCACTGGAGGAAAGGCCCGACAAAGGTTCTATTATGACGTGCTGGCCAGCAGCAAAAATAAGACGCGGGGTGTGACTCCCGGCGCGGTGAGGTAACGCCTTCATTTCCTTCACGCAGAAAGCTGTGAGTGCTCCTTTTGATGGCGTCGTGGGAGTCCCGCCTGCAGCGCCGCCACGATTGCGCGTAATCTGGACGTCTTCGTTTAACTCCAGAGAAGGACCCACAGGGCACCTTTAACTGTCTATTGTGCCTTGTATAGAGCGGACGCAGTGCGTTTCCGTCCTATACGCCTGGATCTCAGAGCATTCATTCATAAAACCATGAAGCAAAAAAGCTAAATAAATAAAGAAAGAAATGCACGCGAACGCCAATTCATTGTGCACGCTTTGGTGTAAGTCAAGCGTCCGGACCTCGTTTACTGATGGTCGTATTAAGAACACCCATTGTCCACCGGGTCGCACGCGTTCAGCATCACCACTTCTCACGTGACCCTTCGACCACTCTCTGCTCCGTACTTTTTTATCGTATTTTCCCAACGGAAGGAAAAAAAGCTTTCTCTGCTTCAGAAAAAGAAAGTGGCATGGGCTGGATGTACAGAGAGGCCATTGTTGGCCCTGCGCGTGTGCCGTATGCCTGAAGATCATTTAGGCTACGACACTGAGCAAGCTTTCTTTGGTCGGCCAAAGTTTTCAAAGATGGCGCGCTAGAGTGAACGCTTCGATGGCGATCTTTCTGTGTCACTCGGAACAGTTATGAAAAGCTCGCACTGTATACGTTTCCGTGGGCGTTATGGACGTATCGGACCAGTTTCCTTTCACTCATTGTTTCGGTATCTACGGTCGAAACGCCTTTACGGCCACTAACGGCGCTGCGCCGCTGAGTAACCATTCAATCGTTGAATATAAACCAGCGGCGCACTATTGCGCCCGCTTGAATTGCTAGTTTCGTATAGTTTCATGAGTAGCGGGTTTGAATTCTACCACTGGGCCACGCCACGGCTTGGGGTGGGTTTGAATAGACTGGCGTTTTTTTTTTCCGCAGCTATAGTCGCGCTAGAACATCAGATTGCAGGAGTGAGTCGCTCTCGTATTTCTGAAGGAATGATGTATGCATTATTGTATTTATGGGGGCGTTGTATACTTACGCAAGTTGTTTGTTCGCATCAGTAACTGAAAGCGCGAGTGCTTGTAGCGCGATTGCATGCCACTCATTACCGCCGAGAGGCCGACGTCCGAGGCAGGAAATCACGAAGATTGCGGTAGAGATTGCTCATACAGTTTTGACCCAATAGCCGCTTCGAAAGCAACGCCCATTTCTGGTGACAGTACTTATTGTTGCCATTACTACTGGTTCGTTTTTGTTTTATTTCTGACGGTACCACTTTTGTGAGCACCTTAAAGGGCGTGTATGACAAATGCCTGTGCCCACTTCATTGCGTATAGTTATCTGTGAAACGACAGCTACAAGCCGATTTCGTGAAGTTATCAGGTGCTAGTTATCAACCGAACAATCTCCAAAGCACGCTCTGCAGCCGCGCAGACTATCTGACTTACAAATCGTAAAAATGTTCCTTCCGTTGTCAATGAGTGTCGCAAGAGCGATCCAGAAATCTCACATAAAAATTTTATGGCAAACATGAACAAAAGAAACATCGCAGTAAAACATTTGAAAGCCTTTTTTACAAACTTTTAAATAAGAATGCTGAAATGGAAAAAATAAAAATAAAACACCGGTGTATCTCCCGATATACTTAGCAGCTAGGTTTTTATCAAAAGCTGCTTTGGTGCGTTCGATTCGGCTGAGCTGTACAGTCGGAAAAGTCTTAAATGTTACCGCTATACAATCTGAAATACTATGCCTCCAATCCGAGATATATCAAGAATCACGTTGTAAGAAAAATAATTCGTGGTTAAGGTACAGCCAGTGGTGTAGCCAGGGGTGGCACACCAGGCCCGTGCCCCCTTCCCCCCAATTTTTTTTAGATGCGGAGCATCTTATACTCGCGCCTTGTAGTGCGCCGTCCGCGCCGTCCGCGCCGTCCACACCGCTTCTCGAACATTCGACAGCTGACGCGCGCGCATGCGCCGTCGCGCCGTCGCCCACTCTTCCACCATCTGTGCATCCCTTCCTCCTCTACACACCGCGCGCGCTTCACTCCTCCACCATCTGTGCACCCTTCCTCCTCTACACACCGCGTTCGACATCTACAATTCTCCTGATTCTCCAGTGGACGCGCATGTGGCGTCGCGCTTCGAGAACATTCAACAGCTGACAGTGCATGCGCCGTCGTGCTGTATATATACTCAAGGTCGGCGCTCGCTCGCTCAGTTGCCGCTCGTCGGTTGGTTTGTACGGCGCGTCGACGTCCAAGGTCGCGGTGAAATGAATTCCAACGAATCCACAAACACAATGATCGACGTCCCTTCGACCAGCGCCGCCCTTTCGCATACGTGTGTACGTGTTCACTCATTTAACACCCCCTCCTACAACCACGTTAACCAATTTAGCCATCGACCCAAGTAAGTCGCAATTTAACACCCCATTTCACAACCACGTTAACCAATTTAGCCATCGACCCAAGTAAGTCGCACTTTAACACCACGTTAACCAATTATATGCTCCGCATCCTCCTCAGTGTTCCCCCGAGGGAAGCTGCGGGCAATTTTTTTTATTCATTATGGCATATAGACCACGAAGTGTCATCCAATCACACCTGCCTGGCCGACCCACACTATAATTAAAAAGATCATCCCCATCCTACACAAAAAATCTGCCTACATTCCTGGGTAGAGCAGTATCACCAATCCGCAAAAAAATAAAATGCACATTAAATTAATGACATGGCAACGCGATCTAAATTTATGCTACACTGAAGCCAAGACAAAAGCCGGGATCTTTTTTGTGTGGAATGTATAAGATCATTAGCAAGCGACACGGACTTCGTTGTTTCGAGTCACCGACAAGGTTAATGTATTGGCCATCAATATTGCAACGTGCGTCGATTAGTAATCGAGTCATCCTTGCGCAACAGAAACGTGAGCTAGATACGAGGAAGAGAAGACGAAATTAGATAGGTCCAGACATGTAGCTATGCGGGAAAGGTGTTACTCACCCAGAAAACGTTAACAACGTTACATGAAAGAGCAAGGAAACTTGTTCTGTTCTTTCTCTTTATCTCTGCTTCCCTTCTTCAAAAGAGGAGCTTAATGATGTCTCCAGCCGTGCTCAACATACATACGAAGCTTGGCATGGTGAATATAAATGGGCTGATCAAAGTCGGCTTGTATATCACGCTGCCGCGTTCCGAAGGAAAACGAAGCCTAAGACGATCTCGCTGAACTTTCACACGATTACTTCGCTGCCTCAACTAATGGCTTGTTCTCGCTAGGAGTAAAGGGTACTCAGACACTGGAGAAGCCTTCAAACACGTGCCGTTAGTCAGTTCGAAGTGCGCTTCAACTTAATGGTTGACCTGGTTCTTTGGCGAGGAAGGAGTTTGGTTCTCGTTAATTTTTTTCTCCTCTATACTTAGTTCCGAGGCACTCTAAGAAGGAAGTTTCCTCCGTAGGTTTAGGACACGTCCCACTTGGTATACGAGAGCTGTGAAAAGGAACTTTAATAGCGATAGCTGCTTAACTAGGAGGAAATAACTGCTAAATATATGCCGGCGTTCTGTCGTTATGCCATAGCACCAACTGATACATCCTTCGCACATTATCACGTCTTTAAGTCTTATATGCAAATCCACCATGCGGAAATGCGCGCCATATTTGAAACCTGCATCAGATTGTCGGTCAGTCGGTCACTATAGTTGTAAACTTTATTGTTGTACCGTGACTCGTACTTTTCAATGGGCACGATAGTATACATACGCAATATTTTTGTTTTGAGAACACGAAAAGATAGAAATGAGCAAAGTGACCAGAACACGTGAATGAGTTGAACGGAGAAGACACCAGCGAAGCTTTATTGTTCGGCGTGATAGAAGGATTCCCTAGTTGCGACACGAATTATTGGCTATTTGAAGCTCATGAATTAAAGCAAGCATTTCAATACTACTAGAAGGCACATCATACTTTGAATAGTTGGAAAATCAAGTAGCGTATTACGTTCAAAACCAATGCCATGCTCATTGGTTCAGGGTACGCCTTATATTTCAAAAACGAAGTTGAAATATTCTAATTGTGGCTGGCTAAAAGCAATGCGTATTGTAGATTATATGAGCGCAAAAACAACTGGAATAGAACGAAAGAAAGGACAGACGCTCAACTTGGCAGTTTATTACATTTTTTCTCACACGAGAGCACGTAATCATGCATGTGTAGGCGCGTTATCACATTATAGACATGGCGCACAGAGAGGTTACATATCCTAACTGATTATTTGCCACCTATCAATTATTTAAAAACATATTTCTTTACTTGTTGCTACTGAGCGAACAACGACGTACGTGTCTGAGTTTTCTTTATTGTTTTCTCATTACATGAACCAAGCCATCGGCAACGCCTTTTATTTTCCTTCGTAAACTATGCAAGTATTTTCTAACCACTGATTTTGTTTAAGTGAAAAACAGGCTGCTCGAAGTTTCCTCCCGCATCCTTGGTTGGATCCCTCGTAGTCCACTTTCTTCTCAGCATTTTGTTACACCTAGTCATCCTCGAAGCCTCGATGGCTGTCGTAGAGACCGTAGACTGTCACACCTCCTGCCCGCTGAAAACAATATCGCATTGTCCTGTGCGGGCGCGTCACCACGACCAGTGCGTGCACAAGAGGAAGGGAAGGCATCCGTTGCCGATGGCGGTTCCTCATTGTTACAGCCAATTGGCTTGCCCCGAGCCCTGGTGCCCTCGGCTGGAGGCATTAAAGGTTGTGCAGAGCAGTCGGAGGTCACAGCGCAAACATGCCGCACCACCGTTACGTAAACTTGGTCAAGGCAAGTTCGAGCATCTCCGGCTTACTGTCTCCACTGGTCGAGTTTTTCATACAACAAAGGTGCACGCCATGTTGTGTGCCATGACCCTCAACCTTTCTCTTGGGGTGGCGGAAAGCTAGAAGAAAAAAAAGAGAGAGCTTGGCCGACAGAGTTTAAACAACGGTGTTTTCATTCCTTCGCGTGTTGCATTGTGTTCTTTTTCTAAGTGGCCACTCTGAGCGCGTCTTCCTGAGGTTCGTTGCACTCTCAACGCACATGATAGGGCACTTATGAAGAAGACGTGCTTGCCTGGAATGCCCACAGTCATTGCTTGATGTTGAGCGAGGTTTTCGTAGCAAGCACCTGGTCGGCTCGTTCTAGAGAGTTTCATAGCAACACCCAGCCTCTAAGTCGCTTTCGTTACAGCTCGTTCCTACGACTTCAACTACTCCTGCATCAGGCGTACATGGTGTGGGGAAGAGTGAGCGCTGCTACGAAGCAACCATATCAGCAAGAACACCGGTCTGAGGCTTCGGATTCAGCTTTTCTGTATTGTTATTCGCTGTGCAACAGAATAAGCAAAACTGAAGGATGTGGCAACTAATAAATAGGTAACGACATTGGAAAACAAAAGTGACTAGATGCGGTGGTGACTTGGAAACATGCGCTTGCCACAAAGAAATGAATTTGTCTAGACGATCCGTGTCAGCGCTGTATTTTCTCTCAACGGAACGCTGGCTATAAAGCTTGGCTACAAATTACCGATCACATAAACAAGTGAGACACTGAGTGAACAAGCATACTCATCAGAATCAACAGACTGTACAACCGCTATCCAAGTACATCACATTGATCTGTACACCACATTGATCTTTCTGCCCTATTCTTGTCATTACATAAAATGTTATACTAAGCAGGTAGCTAGCTCAAATGAATGCGCACTATAACCCTTTGGAATTAGCCCCGAAAATTTCTATAAGTGAGCGTTGGACACTCATTCAAAACAATGGTAGCACACTCGTTCCATCACTTCTTTTGTACAGCCTAGACAGATGCACCTAATTCGGAGGGGCCGTGACACCAAAAAATAGTGAACTTCACCAGAAAGGACATTTTCTGTCATATTGGTCGCTTTGCCTTTTTCATACACTGTCAATACATCAAATTTTCAGGTTCTTGTGCGCATTAACGCGAGGAACTCACTCTTGAGGAAAATTTTGTGCTCCATTTCGAGGCAAAGGCAAGCTTGCTGCGTTGTACAGCCTCCCGTATGAATATAATGTTCGGCTCTTGGACTAGTTGGTCATACAGTTGTAATTGTAGTGAAACACGCCGTACAAGGCTTGACTGTTTCTACGCCCGTGTTTAAACACCTTCGGCATTGTTGTTCCGAATTCAATGCATAGCTTTTCAGCTATTAACCTCAACGTATACGGGTGTTAAGCGAACTTTACAGTATATAGTGCATAATACATCACCTTTTGAAACGTTGAACTGAAAATAAAAAAGAAACACAACAACTAGAAAACGCGTGGACGAATGTTTAGGCATTGATAAACATGAAAGTGCTGTAGTACGGTAATATCTGAAGAGCACAATAGGAGCGTGTCTTTCCCCTCGAATGTAGATTGTTCTCGTGCGAACAATCTATGAACGTTCTCTACGACTAAATAAGATCGAAATAATATTTGCTGCTCATAACATTTCGAAATACATACTTCTGCATAATTGGCGGGAGCTCCAACTTTCGTTATTACGACAGCGAAAGAACACCAAAAGACGAACAATTGCAACGATTACGTTTAAGCGCAGCGATTCAAACGCGCTAATTGCATTGCGCCTCGATCACGGCCATTGGGTCGATTTTGCACGCCCGTCACTATTCGAAAACGCATTTCTTCGACATGTCATAAATCTTGCGGCTGCCACGGTCATGTCATTGTCTCCGCCGAAACCATTCTGAAAGTGCAGAGAACGGCTCATTGTTTGGAGCGACAGGTACAGCCCCTTCGAATGACAATTCAAGGTAGCCGTCCGCTTAATTACCATACGCGTACCGTCTGGGAAGTCGTACAATAGGACAGTGGATTCTGCTATGAAGATAAATTTGATTTTCATCCAGTTCGATGCCTCGTCAGCATGCAGGTCGTTGTTGTGCAACGCGGGACCAATTATAGCCGGAAATACCTTTTTAATTGCGTCGGTGATCGGCCTTGCCTATGACCCGTGAGGCCCATGAAAGCAACGAGAGGTCTATTTGTTTATTGTCTCTCCATGTGCCTAGCAATTATAGCCGAAAGCGATTCCTGTGTGCTAAAATTGAGCGCTTAAATTATGCCTACTGGGTGGTTGATGCTGACATCAGTGGGTGGTCCGGCGTTTAAAAGTCATGCCCTACTTTCACGGTAGCTGCCTGAGAGAACAAGTGACGTTTATATATCGGTGGTGACTTCTTATGCTCTCAGAAAATTCTAATCACATCTTATCTCCCTTCCAACGCAATTGTTCCTGTAATCTTCATTTCCTTCGCTACCTGCCTTCAGGATAAACTGTTAATACTAAGTTGATTATGCTTGTAATTGGTTGCCTAAGCGGACTACATTCTCCGCCATACTTTACAGAGCAAAGATTCCGAAGATATTTATCATGTTTAAAATGTGAATTAATAAAATAACTTTTATTTTCAGAGAACATTTCGGGTGATTTGCTTATTTCGAAGGCATAAAATTTTCTATTTTGACACCAAGGAGGTTCTGAGTGGGTGGGGAGTGAACTTTATTAATTGTCCGGCAGTTCCACTAAGGTGAGGTGGTGTAAAAAGCAGATTAACCCCTGTCCCGTCCCACCCTCCATCGATGATGACGGCGGTGAAAATTTTTTTAACCTCTTTGGCTCATTCAAAGAAAAAACTTGTCCGTCGGTCTTTCTGTTGCACAAGAGGATTACCACTATGAAGAAATAAATAAAAAAACAAAAATGAAAGTTTCCTTCCAGGACTGGTCTGAGCCCAGACTTTCACACTAAAAATACGAGAGTTCATTAACCACAGGCACGTCAGGGGGAGGGGGGGTCGCGTCATGCTGAAACACACAGACACAAACGAGAATGATGCGTTGACAGCCTTGCCCGCGTTGGCGCTAGTATACCCACAACCACGAAGCTTTAGGGAGAAAGAACGAGGGCAAAAAAAAAATGGCAGCATATCCACGGAGTGAATGATGGAGAGTGGGGCGAAGAATTCGTCCATCCATTCGTTCTTGCTTCGGTTCGTCCATGCGTCCGTCAGTGTGACCGTCCATGCGTCCATCAGCCCGTCCGTGCGTGCGTCTGTTCGTGCGTCTGTCACTGCGTTCGTCCATGCAGCCGCCCCTGCGTCCGTTCATGCGTCCATCTATGCATCTGTCTATGTGTCCGCTCGTCCATCTATTCAACACTCCAAGTACCACCATCTCGCATCTTTTCATCATATATTCCCCATATAGAAGCACCGCCATCCAGCTGACATTCCAAGGACTAAACGAGAGGTGGCACACTCACACTTTCTTACGGCTTGCGCTTCGGGTCCACTTCCCACCTTTAACCACCTCGAGTTCATGGTATATACTAGTTCACTGTATTCATGGCACTGCGACCGAACGCTCGCTAAACCTTTCGAAAACCAAGGAGGTTACGCCCAGCGAGTATGACGTAGCAAACTTTTTCAGTCAGATAGTGCTCAATGTACATGCCAATGGCTGCTAATGGGAAATTAGAGGCGGAGTATTCGGCTTTTGCTTTCTTGCGGCTTGCGCTTCGTATCTACTTCCCATTTTTAACCACCTCGAGTTCATTCATGGTATATAGAAGTTCATTGTATTCATGGCACTGTGGCTCAACGCTCGCTAAACCTTTCTAAAGCTAAGGAGGTTACACCCAGCGAGTATAACGTAGCAACCCTTTCTTGTCAGATAGTGCTTAATGTACATGCCAATGGCTGCTAATGGTGATCGCAGCCTGCGCGTTAACTAAAAGCCGAATGCTCCTGTCTCTCATTCTCCATTAGCAGCCATTGACATGTACATTAAGCACTATTTTTTATTGTTGAACAACGCACAGAAGAAGTCTCTCACCGGCACCACCTTGGAGGTCAAAATGTTATACTTGTTACATACCACGGGGGACGAACGGTTGCCGCTATAAGGAGCTTCGCCCCTAAAAACACGGGTTGTGGCGTGTGCAAGGAGCTATCCTTGGGCGTGCGCGAGACGCTGCTTCACGCCCTATATCCACTGTTTTGACGAAGAGCCGCTGCATCGAATGGTGTCTTTGAGCGACAATAAAGGGCGCACACAATGGTTACCACGAATTCCTGTGTGAGACTGAATGGCGTTACAATTACTTAGAATATAATAACATAGCGTTGTTTCTGAAGTAAACATGACACCTAGAAGAGGGTTTCCCGTCACAAAAAAGGTAATTTGCCTCCGATAGAGACCGAACCTGCGACCTTCTAACAACGAGTCCGATGCTCTGCCGCTGACCTACGGTGGTGGTCATCACTCCATCCTTTTTATAGGGTAGATATGTACATTTAAACGCGATAGCATCCATCAGTGCTGCCTGCTGCCATTGCGACAAGTGTATAGGACACTCTTTCTTAAGTGGTGTCAAATCACTGATTGTATTGATTGATATGTGGGGTTTAACGTCCCAAAACCACCATATGATTATAAGAGACGCCGTAGTGGAGGGCTCCGGAAATTTCGACCACCTGGGGTTCTTTAACGTGCGCCCAAATCTGAGCACACGAGCCTACATTTCCGCCTCCATCGGAAATGCAGCCGCCTCAGCCGGGATTTGATTCCGCGGCACTGATTGTATACAGTTAACAAGTAAGGATAAACATATTGATGCCTTATCTTATGTGCCATCAGTACTAAAATAATACGCATCTGCGTAGGAGGTACCGCGTTGCATCTCGCGACTGAGACAGCCACTTCTCTGTCCTTGGTCGTAAAATGTTTACGACGCTGAGACGTTTGCCTATTGAGTCGTAAACGAGAAAATGAAGCCCACGATGTGCTTCTAAAGGACTGGAATTTGTTTCCATGCGACCCTTCTTATTCGCGCGCTCCACCACTAGACACGCCCAACTGAAATACACGAACGTAAAACATAGCCGCTTGTCACGGCGAGCCACTGCGACGATTTACTTGACTAATCGGTCGTATGAGACCGAGGAAGAGCAAGAGAGAGTGACATGTCGTTGTGCCCTGTTTTTCCGTTCTATCGAGCAGATAATTTAACCTGACTATGAGCAGAGTTTGCAATAGCTGTGGCCCTGTGGTGACGATGCTTAACCGAAGGACACCGGTTCTATACGGGTCGCGTCAGTTGCCTTTTCGTGGAGGCGAAATACTGGAGGCACGTGCACAGTGGGATTTCTTGAGGTCGAAGCAACCCGGAGCACATTCCTGGGGTACTATGACAGTCTTAGTCGCTTTGAGACGTAAAACCCCGCGTACCGACCAAACAATGTGCATTTAGTTTGACGAGGACAAGCGAGCGCTGGTCGAGAGATATCGCACGCACAAGTTTTAATGACGTCATGTTCTCTGAAGGGCAAATGGAGATCAAGGAGAGAGGCCTTCTGCTGCTCATTTTATTGCTCCTCTTGAAGCATTTTAGCCACTTAATTGTTAAATTTGTAGGCTAAGAAAGAAATTGTCATTTTAATATGACAGTGGTTCTTTCGAAAAACAAAATTTGTAGTGCACATGGTTTGGTACTCAGTTTTCAGCCGTTAAAGGCATCCTTGAAAGGCGCAACCTTGAAGTGACTGTTGCAAGCTTCCAAGGTTTACTTATTTTTAAATAATTAACTAATACAAATTAATGCACATGAAAAAGTGACAGTGGCTTTAATTTATCGCGTTAACCGACAAAACCACGTAAGACGTATGGAAAACAGGGCACATTATTGTATTGTTCAACGCAATCGCCTCGCGAGCTGTACCCGTCTCCTGACGAGACAGCATTGATTGCCGAGTCCTTGTGGTATAGGCAGCCGAGTCGCACGTCAATGCTTGAGGCTAAGAATACTCCCCGCAAATGACGCAGATAATTCGCGTAAATCGACACTCTTTATAGAAGACGAAGGCTCTTGTCATTTGTGGCGAAGTGAGAGACACGCTTACAGAGCGTTTTATTGCTGCCGCACGAGCCCCGTTCCCGTTGGACACCGCAATGTATGTATCGATAGGAGATGTCAGGCCTAATTACCGCCTGTATATGCAGCGACGTTATGGAGTGGTGAATTCTTTAGCCTGTCCGAGTCGAGAAAGCTGTCTTACCACATGTGTGCTACTTTTTCCGAGCATATAGATTCCTTCGCTGTTTTTCTATCTTTTTTGTTGATCAGCGTATGGTCGTTTCTAATTATCAGTGGACAGTTCGCTTGCCCACTGGTCAGTTGGTCAAGGGCGCTCCACGCAGCAGTTAATAAAGAGAATTTTTCCCCGCGATGGGGCTCCGATGAAAAGCGATATGTGTACATTGAGGCGGCAATCAAGCCCTCCGCTCTTTTCTGATGGACGGCGGTGACCGCGTAACTTAGCCTCGCCAGTTCGCGTATTGCGGGCGCAGCGTAGGACAAGCGCCGGTCTATTTTTTTTCATCTTTTCACAGTATGGGGACGAGGTCATAATAATATGGCTGCAAGAGCGCCCTATGACTTTCTTTTTCTTCTGTCATTTCAGACTTTCACGTTTTATTTGAACGTAGCGATAATACTTGAGGCGGACCTGCGGTGACAGGTATAACGATGCACGCTGCTTTTAGCGTGGGAGGGGGTACTGTACGTGATTTAATAAACGAGCATAGAAGGAGAGTGAAAGGCATGCAGGTTAACCGTGGCCGTGAGGAGAGTGGGTAGCTCTTTTGATACACAAGATTGCCGAGAAATAAGTGAGAATTTGAGCTCGCAAACGCTATATACAAACTGCACAAAACGCTGAGAGGGCGCATAGTTCTTACGTGTGTACTAAATTGAATTACTTTTGCTGAGCACGCGTACACTGTTCTTCACTGTTGTCGAGAGCCTGCTATTGCCTCGTCGATAAGCTGCCTAAGCGAAGAGCGTGACAGTGCGACCGGCGTGTCTTTTGTCTGGCGATAAATCACTAAGTGACGTCTCCATGAACAAAAACGGTCACTTTCACTAACGAAAACGATTTGCTCGTGATAACGTATAATGCAATGACGTAATCGTAGCTGCCATCTATGAGTGTCAGCACAGTGGAAAACTAAGAATGTGACTTCAAAAGAAGGCTGTCCATGCTATCCATGGCTGAGGAAGTACTGTGTCAACGGTCACCGTGCATCTCACTGTCGTTTCCTTACCGTTATATTGTAGGCAAACGCGGCACGCAGATCTGACGGCACTTCGCGAATGGCGACCGTAAAGGGACGAATCCACCCGTGCACGCATCAGCGTCCTTGATCATACCTTTTTCTTCCGCTTTACCTTTACGCTGGAGAGTACACAATCAAATCATTTTTGCCTAGCTGTTAGTGCAGTCGTACGCATCTAGAATTTAACGCCACGGAAAGTACTGCAAGCCGTTTATGCCTGCAGTTTTGCAAAGCTCTAAGTAGCGCATATGTGGGCCTCACTTCGACGTGCTGCAGGCTCTCAACACGATCGCCGCCTCGCTGTAGGGAAACGGCTGGCACTTTGCTTTTCGTTCGTTGCTTTCATATTGATTTCGGTTTCTTCCTCCTTCGATAAGCTGGGCTAGTCCGCGACGTTTCTTGCTCCCGCCGGCGCCATAGCTCCGTCGACACGTCGCCTGGTCATTTCAGTCGGAGTGCGGGCGAAACCGATGATTTCTGGAGTGATTGTGGAAGGCCGGTCAGCCGGTTCTTATTTATTTCCTTGTTTTTCTTTTTGTATTCTCAAACACGGAACTCGCAGGCGAGGGAGAAAAAGCATTGAACTGACAGGAGTTGGTGGACCGACAAAAAACGATCATGGTATGCGAGTTTTTTATTGGGCTTGTTTCAATTATCTGTCGTTATCGCGTGCGGGAGAGAAAGAAATGGGAAGCCGTAAGCGCGTGCGGGCGTCAAAAACGTAAATTGCTCGCATGATATCGGGTAAGGGGCGCCTCGACGAGTTGCCACCACCGTTTTTTCGCTGCCTAGAACAGCGGCGGAAAATAGCCGATGTTCGAGCCTCTTATCTGTAACGACGTTTGTGCTCCTAAGGCTGCTCGGAGAGTGAGGAAATGTCGCCGAGACGATTAAAAGTTTTTATTTCAGACTACAGTACGCACGTTTCATGGCAGAAACGGGCTGTGTTACACTTCCATCGTTCCGCATAGTCGCGTAGGCCCAGTAAATGGTATCAATGTCCGTACCACGCAAGTTTTGTATCCTGAGATATGCCGCCGTGCCACTTCAAAGATGTTCAATATCAAGCATGACAATGATGCTGTAGTGGGCATTAAAACGCCGTGACATGTGGCCAATATCTAATAATAATAATAATAATAATAATAATAATAATAATAATAATAATAATAATAATAATAATAATAATAATAATAATAATAATAATAATAATAATAATGACATCTGTAGTTCTACCTGCCTAACCCATCGTATCATTATGAGGTATACGCAGTAATGGAGGACTGCGGAATTTTGACCACTGAAGCCCATGCACAGTGCTCAACTCACACGTCTATAACGACGGAGTCTTGTGCGCGGAACGGCACGGGCGACATCTGGAGTCACAAATATGCCATATCTGAGCATGCGCGGCGCTAGTGATGTGCCTGCCTTGCAATATTGATCCCTGTTTATCACCGTGGATGCAACAACTGCTTTGGCCGACGAAAGCGCTTTGAACGATTTAGCGAAACAACAAAAAGCAAGAAAAAAAACGAATTGAGCTGTTCTCGCTGTGATATATCACGAGCGAGAATAAGTTTAAAGTATCAAAGGCGCCTTTCCCGGCAATTGCTGGTTTCTTTTTTTAAAGACGATAGTCTTTCTTGGGGAGCTTTGACGCAAAAATTTTGGTCTGTCTTTCTGTCTGTACATTTGTCTGTTTGTCTGCCCTTAACGATACTTCAAATGATACCTTAAACGGCCGACCCCATCCGCAGCACCCACCAGTATTGCTCGAGACTTAACGTTCATACTTGTGCGCTTGTCAATTAAAAAGCAATTATTGCGAAAATCTGAGGCACCATAACAGCAGGCCAATATTCTGTAGGTGCGTCTTTTTTCTAGAAAAGGCATACATAAGTAATCCTAAAAATCCGTAGCGCTTATCACGCTGCGCTTACGATGCAACGCTTGCACGAAAGGGCAAGTGTTGTTGATGCTTTGCTAAGGTAGTGGCACCTAGCGGTCACCTTGCGTTGTGCACCGTATCGCCTCCGAGACGGGCGCGCACGCCATGCGCTTCGTTTTCCAAGATGCTAGATAGCGCTCTTGTCTCACGTGGTTTAAGCCGGCTACCAATACGAAAGGCCAAAACGTTACTACGCGTATTCCCCTGAGACCACGTAGTGGGCTCACAGTAAGTTCGAAAAGATTTTACGAGCTCTTCGTTCAAAGCATGGTACATCACTGCACAGAATGTAGCGAAGTGCATTGCACGTTGCACTTTACTGTGCGAAAACTTAACTGACACAAACAGCTTTCAAATTTGTTGATAAAGTTGTAGTAATTCACAATTATATGCCATGTGTATAGTAGACAGCCATGGCAGATTACCCTTCTTTCTCCTGCTTGACTTGATAAAACTGGCAACAGCAGACCAAGCCATTGAATTCCCCTTAACGATGCCTTTCCTACATCGCTTGGTGTGACTGGACGACGCCTCGCACGCAGTTTCATAAGGAGGACCATAAGCGACGTCGACGAGGCGGGCGTTAGGGTTCACTTCTGCTTCGGGAATCTGGGTAAATGAACTCTTCTCACTGTGGGCGCACAGCACGCGGCCTATATGGACTTACTGCAAATACCTTAGAGCAGCCTAAGCAAACTCTTTACTGAGCGAGTCCTTCCGCCGATGGCATGGTGTATCACGTCTGCCTGCGCCACACGATCGGCCAAATCGTGCGGCGTCTCGGACGCAACGAGTCCGGGAACTCGCAACCGTATATCCCGAGTGCACGTTTGATGCCCGGTAAGCAGTTTATCGCTTTCCGTGGCCGCCGATACTTTACGGAAAGTGCAAGCGGCGAGCGAGTCAACGATCTACGTGATGCCATTAAAGCGAGACTGCTCTGTCGGCTTAAAGGCAAGAAAAAAAAGCAAGCAATCAATAAACGAAAGAGGAAGACGAAAGAAGTGCATTGAGTGTGAAGACGACGAAGAAATGAGTGGAAAGCGAAGTTAAGGAAACGGGATCGGGAAAAAGGCCTTTCACGACCCAAAGCAAGGAAGTCTGGTTTTTCTTTTTTTTAAAAATCTTGGTGTATAGTCCTCTTAATGTTGGTGCGCCTGCGGCGCTTAAACTTTAAGTGCTTACAAGTTCCATCCGGTGTCGTTTCTTTCGCGCCTGAAGAAGTTCAAGAAGAATAAGACCCGTTATTCGTTGCTTTAGGAAGTTTCAGTGGCTGGTTTAGACCACCATAGGCGTACGCAAGGTTTCGGGGAGGGGTGGTGTGAGGCAGAGGGGCCATCACTTCTTTCACTTAACAGAAAGGAGAGCAACACCTGCCTCATACATTGACTTATTATAGGGGGAGGGGCGCTTCGACAAGCCTTCGCCCCCCCACCCCCTAAACCCCATTTTCTGGTGGTGTACTTTGCGCCCAGAGTGACAGTTTTATTAAGTAAAAATTCATGTTTCATCGAGAGGCAATATTCAGGCAATGTGTGACATCAACCTCTTCATCTGTTTCTCCTGCGCCCTGCTGCAGTGGTCAAGTGTCTAAGGTACTTGGCTGCTGACCCACAGGTCGCGGGATCGAATCCCGACTTACAGCGGCTGCATTTTAATGAAGGTGAAAACGCTCAGATTTTGGCACACGTTAAAAACCCCAGGGGGTCGATATTGCTGGAGCCCTCCACTACGGCGTCTCTCATAATCAATCATATGGTGGTTTTGGAACGTTAAAGCCCACAAATCAATCAAGCTATTTCCACTTCCCGGAGTCGGGTCTCCATCCTGGCGTTCAGCAGGCATGAATGTATGTTTCGGTCGGTTGGGTCGCTTTTAGTTCCTGAGGATCTGTGCTAGGTGCAATATCATGCGATATCGTAGAAGTTATATCTAGAACATCGAAGTAAATTTCGCTGTAGAATAGAGAATACAAGAGACAGAAACACATGGGTTCGTCAGCGAGTGCTGGAGAGATTCTCCAACCAGTATGGCCAGCACACTGCTGCTCACGACTGTGATAAAGAATTAAGTGGTATAAATGGCACTCTCGAGAGTATCTGGACAAACACAAAATACAACGGAACTCTCAATAAACCAAATCATTCGAATGAAACAGTGGCACGGTCTTTAAAAAAATTCCGAGGAATCGGGGATAGCTGGACGTGGCGAGATTTCACGGCAGCAGGAACAACAGCCTACCATAACCTAATAGGAAATAGATTAGAACAATCATATCTCTTGAGTTATCGAAATGAACTCTGGGTTATGCAGCAGGGACACGCGGGCACAGTTTGGGAAAGTTGCAGTATCGCCCAACAAAGTTTGTGGCTTTCTAGGACAATTGAACACCGGCTATAGAAACACATAGTATTTCATTGTTATATATTAAAGACCCTGGGAAGCGGCGCAGTTTGTAGTGCGACACTGCAGTTATGCCAGACTGTTAAGATAAATCTCTGTTGTATATAGAACCGAGAGTCGTTTTTGATAACTAGTTTTTTCGTCAGATATAATCTTCGATCATATATTTCCCATTCAGTTATACGGCAGGCCGCTGCTGTGGCCGACGAGAGATGGCACTACGGAAAAATTTCCGCGAAATTTCCGCTATGAAATAGTCAAAAGCTGTCTTCTTTATGTGAAATTGAAGACCAGTGTTTGTCCGTAAGTTGAGATCATCTATCGGCTGGAGATGATGATGAAAACATTTTTATTACGCGAATTTGAAGAAAATGGCGAGCGTCCCTATACCAGTACGCATATGGCAACTTGTGCGACAGCCCTAGTCTACAGAACGAGCGTCCGACAGACCTCTGGGGCACCATCACTATAAATGCCTTCCCATTGTTCTATAGAGCACGGGTGGACCGAAGGATTGCTGGGACGGGAGGGAAGTAGACAGGGGTACGGTGGCGTGAAAAGTTGTGGGGATAGCACTACATCGTGGACAGGCATCGGTATAACGAGTCGGGTATATTTTATGCATGAAGTGCAGGTTCGAGAAAGCTCAGGTCTGCAGCCGGCGAAGTGCTACAACTTCCTCTCGTTTGACGGAGTCCGGTGGAAGTGTGTGTTGCTGTCAGTGGCGTATGTAATTCTCTGTGACTTCGTGATATGGGAGAAGTAGGGAGCCTGGCTCTGTGTTGGCCGCCTCACTGCTCGAGGCTGCTAGGAGGTTGAGTTATCGAGAGGCTGCATGAGAGAGAGAGAAAATTTAATGCGGAAAGGCAGGGAGGTTAACCAGAAAACATATCCGGTTTGCTACCCTGCACTGGGGAAGGGGTAAGGGGAGACAGAAAAGTAAGAAAAAGAAATGGGAAAGGGAGGAAGAGAAGCACAAACACACACACACACACGCGCACACAGTAGTGTCACAATCGTTCAACGAGGCGGGTCGCTCGCAGAAACTTCATCAGCGCCTTCGTTGCTTTCTGGCGTGAAGCTCGATCTTTCCGACATTCCAAGATTGACTGCTCAGAAAGTGGCTGGTCGTCGAGGCGAGCAAACACTGCTGAGAGGGACTGTCGCTGAGAGCTGTACTGGGGGCACTGACATAAAATATGTTCAATTGTTTCGTCATTGTCGCAATGGTCGCATGCAGCGCTGTCTCTCATTCCGATGCGGCAGGCAAAGGCGTTCGTGAAAGACACCCCAAGCCACATGCGGCAGAGAAGGGTCGTCTCGGATCGGGGTAGGCCAGATGGAATAGTAAGTCGTAGGCATGGGTCCAGGCGGTGAAGACGGGTGTGGAGAAAACCGGGCGTATTCCGCATAGACCTTGCGACATCCTGCGCAAGCGTATTAATCTTTGCTGCTGCGTCGCTTCTTGATAGTGGAATAGGATCCATCACTCCATTTTCGTGAGCATTCTTAGCTGCATCGTCGGCTTGCTCGTTACCGATGATGCCGCAATGGCCTGGTAACCACTGAAAAGATATGTCATGTCCTTCATCTATTAGGTGATTGTACAGTTGTCGTATTTCGAGCGCCAATTGGTCTTGAGGCCCACGACGTAGAGCATTGTGTAGACATTGGAGAGCTGGTTTCGAATCAGTAAAAATGCTCCATTTTTGTGGTGTCTCTCGATCAATCCTGCGGAGTGCGCTGCGGAGTGCCGCGAGCTCCAGGGCTGTCGATGTCGTCTTGTGTGACGTTCTGAACTGGATGGTTTCGGCTCTTGCTGGGAAGATCACAGCTCCTGCAGATCCTCCAACAGTTGTCGAGCCATCCGTGTAAAGTTTGACATGATCTTTGTATTCTTCGTGTAGCATGAGTAGAATCATCTGCTTTAAAGCTGGCGCCGAGAGCTCCGCCTTCTTGCGAATCCCCGGCACTGTCAAGCGCAGTTTTGGTCGGTCCAAGCACCAAGGAGGTGTTAGTATCCGTTCCGGAGGCGTGTAGACTGTTGGAAGGCACTCACGGAAAGTCAATACTCTCTTACAGAAGGAGGCACTCGGTCGATCTTCTGGAAGCGAAGCTAGGTGGTGGGCAGTGGCGCGAGCAAGGTGTCTAATATGAGCTCTAAGCACCTCCAAAGTAATGTGCACTGTGGCTGGATGATCTTTGGCGATTGCGATGGTTTCCGCTGTTGATGTACAGCGTGGTAATCCAAGACAAACTCTGAGTGCCTGGCCCTGGGCGTTTTCTATTGTGCGTATACTGCTTTTGCAAGCGTTCGTCAGAACCGGCAAGCTATACCGCAGGTACCCCAGAAACAGCGTTTTGTACAAATGCAACATCGCGTGCACTGATGTGCCCCACGTTTTGCCTCCGAGGAACTTGAAAAGTTGTGCGATGGCCGTTAGGCGCTTCTTTAGAGTGGCCACATGGGGACTCCAGCAGAGATTTCGATCGATCGTGACCCCCAAAAACCTGTGGGTCCTGGCGTAGCAGACACTGTGTCCATCGATGGCGATGGGATATGACGTCATTGCCTTCCGCGTGAACGCGACCAGCGCCGATTTCTCAGGAGAAATCTCGAGGCCTTGTTCTCTAAGGTACGCCGATATTGAATTCGCTGCTTTCTGGAGTCTCGCACGTACCTGAGGACGTGTTACACCTGACGTCCAGACACAAATATCATCTGCATAGAGAGATATCTGCACGGAATCTGGTATGCGTTCCACGAGACCGATCAGAACCAGGTTGAACAGTGTGGGGCTCAATACACCACCTTGAGGAACACCACGGTGTGTATAATGTTCAGAAGTCGGCCCATCATCAGTTTGCATAAATAATGATCTCATATGTAGGTAGCATTGGATCCAGCGGTACACTCGCCCACCCAAACCAACTGACTCGAGGGCGTCAAGTATGGCTTCGTGAGAAACATTGTCATATGCTCCTTTGACATCTAAAAATAGTGCGACAGATAACCGTCTGCTCTTTTTCTGGTGTTGTACGTAGGTCACCAGGTCAATGACATTGTCAATGGAGCTCCGAAGACCACGAAAACCGGCCATGGCGTCTGGATATATTCTATGGCGTTCTAGGAACCACTCGAGTCTGGCAAGGATCATTCGCTCCATCAGCTTCCCTACGCAACTAGCCAGCGCTATTGGGCGGTATGATGTCAGTTCTAGAGGTGATTTTCCAGGTTTGAGAAGTGCAACCAACCGGCTTGTTTTCCACTCTCTGGGGACCGTTCCATCTCTCCAAGACTCATTGAATACTTCCAGCAAAGCACTTCGTGCTCGATCACCGAGATTGCATAATAGGCGGTATGATATGCCATCCGGCCCAGGCGATGACGATCGATTGCATGAAGCAAGAGCCACATTCAGTTCTTCCATTGAAAAAGGCAGGTCCAGGTGCGGGTCAAGTGAATGTGGCGTGTAATCAGCAGTAAGGGCTTCTGTGCAATTTGACGGGCCCGTAATCTTCCTACAAAAATCTTCCGCTACCTCGATATCCCTTCTATTTTGGAAAAGGGCCAAGGCTTTAAACGGAAAACGTTGTTGGGGAAATATGCGTAGGCCTCGCACGGTTCGCCATATTTGAGAAAGCGGTTTGCGAGGGTCTAGACTCGCGCAAAACTTCGCCCACCGTTGAAACTCCAGTTTGTCTATACGACGCTGGATCTTCTTTTGCATGCGCCTGGCCATCCGTAGATCTTGAATGGATTTTGTGCGTCGATATCTACGCTCCGCACGCCGACGAGTCGCACGGAGTCGCTCTAACTCCATGTCCGTTTCTGAGGGCCTTGAAGAATATGCCAGCGTGCGCATCGCACTCTGCGCTGCTTGTTTGATCGCTTGCTCAATGCCAGAGGTTAAGCCTTTTTCACAAGCGTGTTCAATGTTGGTTGTGAATGCTGAAAAATCGATCCTCCGTACGGTTTTCGGCGGGTGGTCGCTAGCAAAGCCTTCGATGGTAAGATAACTGGGGATGTGATCGCTACCATGTGTCTCGATGTCTAAAAACCACTTAACGCTTGTGGCGAAGCGACGTGACACAAACGTCAAGTCCAAACAGCTGCTGTACGTTGATCCTCGCAGAAATGTAGGGCTCCCATCATTAAGTAGAGACAGTTCTTGAGTCGATACAAATGAAGCCAGCCTCCGGCCCGTGGCATTGACTTTTGAACTTCCCCAGATTGGGTGGTGGGCGTTGAAGTCCCCTATAATTATCCACGGATCCGGGACGCTCGAAAGAATTTCATCCAGTCTTTGGCAATCAAAACGGGCTGAGGGAGATAAGTAGACACCTATTAATGTGAAGGTGAGGGTTTTCTGCTTCACAGTCAGGCAAACATATTGGTTCTCATCATGAGGCGACACAGGTTGAATGATGTAGGTAAGCTCCCGACGAATATACACAATGACCTTGCTGCTTTCGTTTCGGGTTTTGGACGGGATTGATTCGTAGCCGGATAGCCTGATCGGGTTTGATAATTTCGGTTCACATATTACGATGATTGGGAATCGGTTAGAAAACACGTACTGACGAAAATCGGAAATCCGTGATCGAAGTCCTCTTGCGTTCCACTGGATGACTGATGCTTCTCTGACGTCTTTGCGGAACGATTGTTGATCTCCTGCCATGACTCTACGCGAGGGAGGCGAGGACTGGGCTCAGCGCGTCCAACACCTGTAACCCGCTTCGAGCGGTTGGAGTTCCCAGGCTTCTTAGTATGTCTGCCATGACAGCGACGAGGGATCGTAACATCGGGATGATCTGTCGATCGACCCTTGACACATCCTCAACGGAAGTAGACTCGGTGGAAGGTGTAGGGCGGCGAGGCCTCGCAGGAGGCTCCTTTGCAGGCTGCGTACGCGGTAAGCGTAGGCCACTCATCCGCAGCTGTGAGCTTCTCCACTTCATTTCGCTTCGTGCTTACTACTTCACTCGTGCTCGGAGGAAATGGGTTATGCGCAACACTCTGTCCTACACGCCTCCGTCGGCGACTACGTCGCCGCCGTACCCTTTCAGCAGCCTCACTGTGGGTTGAATTGTCCCTAACCATTTGTTTGATAATGGCGATTTCCTTCTTAATCCGAGGGCATTCCTTGGATGCAGCATCATGCGGACCATCACAGTTTCTGCACTTCAGGCTTGTTGCCCGACATGCGTCTGCAGTGTGCGGCTCAGCGCATCGGGGACATACTGTGGTGTTTGTACATACACTCTTGATGTGCCCAATTTTCATGCAGTTATGGCACTGGAGTGGTTTAGGGACAAATGGTCGAACAGGATGTCGGAAGTGTCCCACTTTGACATGCGACGGAATGGAATCTCCTTTGAACATTATCTTTACACAACGGGTGTTTCCGAGGCGAAGTACATTCGCGATGAGAACTCCTTCGTTCGCTGGTTTTATGAGAGTTGGGAGGTCCGAGTTTGCTATGGCCAAATCAATGTCGTAGATTACTCCCGCCATGCAGGCACCGTCCATTGGAATGACCGGTCGAACTTTGATGCCTCCCAAATCTGATACTCTGCGAAGCTTGTCTATGGCGCTGGCAGTCATTGTGTCCACAGCTAGAATATTCTTCCGCGTGTTCACCCGGATATCCTTAATGTCGTTTGGTGCTACCCCCTCAAAGTACATAGAGAGAGCTTGCCTGTTTACTGCTCGAAGGCTGATGGTGGAGTCCTCGGGCATGAATAGGATGGTGTGCGGCCAGCGTTCTCCTTTTGACTGAGACGTTAATGTCCCTGCTGGTGAAGACGGCTTGATACTTCTTCTTTTGGCCTTCCTGCTTCTCACGGTCTCGAAGTCGTCATCCGACGAGTCGTCGCCAGTGGCCGAGTACAGTTCCGTGTCCTCGCTGGTGCTCGAACAGGTGCTTCGTTTCCGCGACGAGCTTGCCAAAGGTGGTCTATGGCCGGACAGAGCCGCAGAAGGCTCCGCGTCCACAGCCATGAGGCAGTGACTATCACCGTTGGCCTCACTGGTTCTGGGCCAGGCGCGCTGATTTACCGAGGAGCTCGCCATAGCAGACCTCTGGCTGGGCGGACCAGTGGATGACTCCGCGTCCGTCGCCTTGGGGCAGGGAGCAGCGTCTCCCGTAAAAAGCGAAAAACTTGATAACAATGCTCGGAGCCGAAAGCAGAAGCGTTCTATGAAGAGACACTTCCGAGAGGCTGCATGAGCGCGTTCATTACCCTATATACAGTGAGGCAGGACCAGGAGTCCAAAGCAGGCGTATAATGTGGCTGTTGTGTGAAGCAACTTTGAAGGTTTTGGAATTAACGCGACCTGTTAGAAAAACCCAACATGCCACTTACAAATCGATGAGTATCTAGTATGTTTCTGCTGGAAGACTCAAGGAGTGTTGGATGGCCAAGATAACCTCCAGGATCTTGCCCGAGTTGGTGGCTGAAGATGGAAAAGAGATTGAGGCAGCACTTATTATCTTATGAGTGCCTCTAACCACCACCGCTGTTGTGTCCGTTTGTCGTGCGAGCTGCGTCCGTGTAGTAGACACTATTCTACTCGATGTCGCTGAGAGCACGATTCACGTATCTTACCCGTGCCCTTCGACGACCGCTGTTACGCTCAGGGTGCACGTTGCGCGGAATGGGATGTACGTGAAGCACTTAAGCTATTTAGAGTGGCACGGAAGTTCCCTGCGTTTCCGGGGGCTCAGGAGGACTGGGTTACCTTGGCGGTGGAGTACCACCCGTTAGTGTGAGAAGAAGGCGTTGGCGCTGCCTAATCCACTGGGCCTTGAGTACTTCATCGATACCTTCGAGTACTTCATCGAGGGTATTGTGCACTCCTTGTGACAAAAGGTTCTGCGTAAAAGTATAGTGTGGAACGCGCTAATCTACCTTGATGGCCTTACGGAAGAGCATGTCCATCCGTTCATGATGTCCTTGCGTTAGCCGGTGAAATGGGAGGTGATAACTGAAGCTGCTTATATTGCACGCGTCCACTAGTCGAAGCATGTACCACTCCATAAGTCCCGGACATCTATTATCTGAGTGTCAGAACATGGCGATGATCTGCTCTGTCTGGGGAGAGAATTAGGAAATGTTGTGTCATGCCCTGCCATCTACTTGAGCGTATAAAGTCCAAGAATACGTGCTAGCTCTACCTGGGGAATATGTGTTCCTTCGACAAGTACATTGATGTATTGAGCTGCGAAAGACAAGGATCTCAGACTTATTTGGTGTACAAGTGAGACCACCCCATCGAGCATAGTCTGACACGAGCTCTACCGCTTGTTGAAGCCTGCCTTGAATTGCGGCGTCAGAACCTCGAAGCGTCCTGAACCTGATATCGTCGGCATGGATGGCATGGTGCAGATTCTCAACTTGCTCAAGTTGTTTACGCAGAGCTGACACAGCGATGTTAAAAAGTGCCTTTGAAATTACCACTCCTTGAGGGATGCCTCTGTCCGGTAGGTGTATGATACTCGATGAATAAGGCCATGCTCCACATTGTCAAAGGCCAACATAATGTCCAGCTGGAGAACTATTTGGTGGATATCTAACTGGTGCCTTCTTTCACTGTTCCAATGACAACCTGTGCTAAAGTGAAGTAGTTTGGTTAAAAACCAGCGTAGTCACCCTCCACATTGGTCCAGTGGTTGTGATGCTTGGCTGATGACCCGAAGTCCACAGAATGAAATCTCGGGCATGCCGTATGTCGATGGAGGCAGAAACTAGATGCTTGCGTGCTTAGATTCATGTCCATGGTAAATATCCTCACGTGGTCAAAATTTGCGGATCCCCTTGCTACTGCATCTCTCATTATCATATCATTGATGAAATATGCAACATTGAATCAATAACCAACCGGTCATAGGATCTGCGATATGGATTTTAACGGTGCGTACGACCGACTCTGATTAGAGACCGAAATATACGGCACCAGCGGCGTCTGCGCCCACCTCCTTCGAGCACCGATTCTCGTACGTGTTCTGGGCAAGGTCAGCCACTCCTTTAGCTTTCTCTTAGCTTCTTCTTCTTCTTTTTTTACTGTCGTGACACTTTCAGAAACAAGGAAGAGTTTTTTTTTTCCTCCTCGTCTCCGCACCCTTGTCGCGCCCGGAACGCGCTTCTGCAAAAGTGGCCCGCTTTTTGGCATCGGGAAGTTGCGAAGCGGTGAGTGAAAAACTAAACAAAAAGAAAAGGTAGTCACAAATGGCGTCGCGATCCACCGCGAGCCGCTGCTATAGGGGGGGGGGGGGGCTCTAAATGAGATGCCGACCGACTACCTCGTGCGACCGATTTAAGCGTCGCCGCCACGGAGGCCGAGAGAAAATGTGGTGTTCCACCGTAGTGGGTTGTTTAAGGAACATTTTCATTCCGCTAAAAAATTAAAAATTACGTTTTGTAAAAAAAATGGCTACGAACTCGTTTAGGCTTGAAAGCTTTGCTCCCCAAAGTGTGATACGGCCATTTATTCGTCTTTAATGCATTATTTTACACATGATATTCTCGCTTCACGCTCTGTTTTGTTCGTGGAACAGCACAGGCCAGAAGGCTGTTTTATATAACAACATAAAAGAGGATATTTCTCGACATTTTACTACTACACCAAGGGGTTGTAACCTGTTTCCAGTATCAAGCAGCCGAGTTACAATAAAGAGTCAGTATAAGGGCGAATAATTTTCTGAAAGATTTGGCTTGCATAAGAGGATAATTTTGTTTCTTTTGCATGCTTGAATTAGCATGAAAGCAAAGCGGTTACGGAAAGTTGTACCGAATCTGCAGGTGTAGAGCCTCCGCACTCTGTACTCCCCGAAACAAAGAGAAACAAAGTGGCCCCGTATCGGCATGTTTTTCTTCAAATTTCGTGGAAAGACGATAGTCTTGCGTGTGGAGAGAGGGAACAAAATGTTTATTTGATGTTCTGTTCGAGAAAATCGGTGAATTGTACTCTGGAAGCGCTGCGTTAGAGAGTCTCGATACTTGCAGCAAAGGCAAACGAGCGCATCAAGGCATGTTAGACACGAGCGCCATCTGGCAGTTATCTTCTAAAACGAAATATAGCATGCGCTCCCGCAGAGAAAGATGCGCGCCTGTCTCGGAGGCGATAAGGTGTAGAACGCAATGCGACGGGCAGGTGCTACCACCGTGTCGTCTTAGCAAAGCGTTGGAAACACTTGCCTTTTCAGCCTCGCGTTGCACTGTCAGCGCAGCGTGATAAACGCCATGGTCCTTAGAATTGCTTGTGTCGCCCTTTACTGTTATAAAGGCACACATACAAAACATCGACGTGTTGTTATGGTACCCCAGATATGTGCAATAATTGCTTTTTAATTGACAGTCGCATAATTATGAACGCTGAAAGTTGAGCAATGTTGGTGGACGCTGCAGATGGGGTTGGTCGTTTGCGGTATTGTTTGATGCCTAATGCCTTTAGGAGAATCGTTACCACAGAGTGTGGATAAACAGACAAACGTATAGACAAACATCAAAATTTTGGCGCCGAAGGTCCCCAAGAAAGAATATCGTGTTTAAGATAAAGTAAATGAGAAAATTGAGTTTATGGACGTAACCAGTTTTGAAAGGACTTTTAATGGCTTGATACGCAACTTAATCGTGCGAGTATCCAATCGCCACATATCTCTATGCTATAGGATCATTGTCTTGCTGAGAGACACGCCTAATTCTACAGTTGGAGCACGCAGCTGATTTTATGCCTTCATATATAAGAATAACTGTGCTTCTAGCAACACAGTTTTCAACGTAATAATTTTTGCCCTCACACAGTATCCTTGCTATCAGATTAAACGAACGCAAAACAGAAACACTATATCAATTCACACGCTCATAAAAATAGTTATAATCTACTTCGGGTTATAATCACTAATTGTCACTAATGACTCGACTGTAAGAGTTTATGTATTCACATATATGTACAAACTGATAATGTGTATGAAACACATGTGTACATACCTGTTTCAGAAGGGCCGTGGCCTTGAAAGTTTCCCGCAAGGCAACAACTTCCATCAAGCCGCCTTTATTGAAGCGACATTTTTGTCACACATAAATTTAGTGGTTTCATGATAATGAATTTGCCTTTAGATTCTCATTATACAGGTATATACCACACGTGTACACGTGCAAACGTTTTGTTCGAAGACCGGAGGCACACGAGTGATAGTAGAGACTGCAGCGATAACGCTAGGCAGTTCTGGTTTGTTAATACCGTTCTGTCACTGTTATAACCGGCTTCCTGCGGAGACGTTCAGGTTATATTATTCCATCTACTCTATTTCTGAGAGCTCTGAGGGAAAAATGGTTACCCAAAATAAACAACGAGCTGCTAACAATGAATATCACACTGAAACCTGTTAAAATAACATGGCTATACTAACGACAATAATGAGAATCAATAGACAGTGATGTCAAGTACAGTATAGTGGACATTATTAGTAGTCATTGTAATGTGAACGTGGAGCAAGGAAAGTTGACGCAAAGACAATTTGTCGCTGGCAAGGATCGAACCTGTGACCTTCGCTTAACTTGTCCGATGGTGTACTGATTGTTAGCCAGCAGAAGTTCACATTGCTAAGAGCGTGCGCATACACACATTTATAATTTCGCCCGCAGTATATGGACTAACGCGTCATTCTGTATATATAAAAATATAGCCGCGAATCTCAAGCCAGTGTCCACCGGTGTCCATCTGGTCTAGTGCACAATAGGAAGCCTTGTTCGTCTGTGTTCATCTTGTTCGATTATGTTCGTAATTTTCTGAAGAAGAATTTCAGGTAATGGCCCAAGTAATTTCTGTAATTTCTGTTCGAACTTGCTAATTTCATCTTTAATCTATTTCATTCACGTACTTTTACGCACTCCCGTAAATGGTAGATATCGACATTAGTGTGGTTAATTCAAAGAAAAATAAAAAAAAACATTGATTACCAGGGCAATGCGTGTCAGCTTTCGATGGTCGACAATGACGCACACGACCTGGCTTTCCCGCATGTCTGGCTTCTTTCATATTACATTCTTCAGTGTTGATCTGCATACTTATTACTAGCGCCTTATGCTGTTGCTATTCCGGCCGAAAGTTGACCTTGTATCTGTAGTGTTTTGTCCAATTGTCGAGTGTCGGTAGTACCAAAAGAAAATAATGAAAAGTTGGGGATTCGGGGTTAGAAGAGGGGGGGGGGGGGTCTTGCACGCTTCGCTCGGCAATATAAATCACGTAATTGACTACGGGTGTCGGTTATTTTTTATTACACGCTAGCGTACTTTCGATCACATTGGGAGACGCCTTGTAGAGATGCACAAATGCTTTTAAGAGCTTCGTGGGCAGAATTGAACGTCGTCTACGATGAATGTTCCTCAAGGACGTATGAGAGTATCTAATGATATCATGAAGTATGGGCTTGTAAATTTATTAAAAAAACAACCAAAACAGCTATTTGTTCTTTTCTCTTTAGCCCGTTCTCTTTTATGCCTAGTGGCAATAAAAATATTTGCAATTGTCATAGTGTCATTTCTAATACTTTTCGCAGAAACCTGATTTCCAGTAGTAGCTGTGGCGGACTTCAAATGACCAGCCCGTTTTCACGGGCTGGTCATTTGAAGACCAACGTTTTCACGTTTTTTTCCCTTTAAATGTGGATATAACTGAAAAAAAAACTGCCAGCGCTTCACATGCTGCTCTGGCCATAAATTTAGATATTTCTTTTCAATTATTAGCAGTAAATATCCAGAGCGATAACTTCAGCCAAAAGTTTCATAAAAATCCCCAAAACGACATGGTAATAAGTGCATGGTGGGAGAGGTCGTATCTCGTGCATTTGATATTATATCAGAGAGAGAGAGACAATGAAGTCATCATATTATGGGCACAAAGTGATTGTACCGTTTGTTGCTCGTAGAAATATCACGCAGCGTTGTGACGGCTCAACGTGATTATTCCGTTCGGCGATCGCATTAATAACATACTGCAGATTCGGCGCAAAGGGCGTGCCATGTTCGCGAGCAGTTGCGCTGAAGGAAGCCTACAGGCCACCAAACGTAAGGCGTCCACGGAAGTGTACCACAGTCAGCTCGGCGCCGCACGTCTCTTGATATTCAGCAGGAATTCCGTCTTTTGTTTCCAGGCGCTCTACTCTATATAGGCTATGCTACGCGGAGTGAATAAAAGATGAGTCGCATAGCCGTGTGGCTCAAAAGCAACGGCCCATGGACGCGTAGTCACTAGCGAGCAGGTCTGCGCCGCGGGCTTCGACTATAGTGCGGTACGTCGGCGTCTGCGGAGCCGGCCGCAACGGCGTTACATTATTCAGACCAAGGTCGTCACGTGAGGCCGCTGCTGTAGCTGCTCGACGTAGCGCGCGTAGCGGCGGCGGGCACGTTCATGCTCGGACGAGCACAATCGCTAATTAAAATGTTAACGAGGGCGCACGTGGCCCGGAGAATCACGTTTCCGAGTCCGCTTCTGCCGCCTCCGTAAGAGGAGATCTGACACGAGAACAAAGCGTTTCACCGGCAGCGCCATTAGGAAACCTTAAGGGTATATCTGTATTAGCCGCATACGGGGCTGCCCGCTAACAGCCGTCGTCACTCCAAGCATTTGCTTCGACTGGGAACCGAACGGTGCGATAGAATGCGTGCGGCCAGCGGAAACGGCGGCGGACAGCGCCCGCGGTGCGTTCCGAAATGCAGGGCGGAGTGCGTTCACAAGGACGCGGCGGGTCCTGTCCTGGCCGGGCTTGCTTTCTCGCACTTATTGCGCGCTCCTTTCTTTGCCGTTCTCTGGATTCTTTTTTTTTGTTTCGTGTTAATTTGTTTCTTTTTTCGTGGGCCGCTGCCGCCTTGGGTGGAAATCGCGTCCAACAAGGTCGACTCGAACGAGTGCGTAAAGAGTGAGGTGGCAGCTGCCCAGCTCGCCATTCGAGTTGTGCCACCGAAAGACCGCTGTGGAAAGCTTACATGGGGGCTTCCACAAAAGGCACTCTGTACTTTGTATTATTATTTTTTTCATTTTTGTATTATTTTAGCGGGGGTTCGCTCTTGAAGATTGTGTACACGCGCCTGCTGTTGTAGTAACTGAGACGTTTCGGAAGGCAGCCGGACAAAAGAAGAGAACAGGCTGAAAGCGTTGACGGTCACGGTGACAAAATGACGCGGAACGAGACCAGAATGAGGATCGCAGGACAATGACGGTTTTTCGTATGGAGGGCAAGGTTACTTCCTGTAACGAGGTGTGACATCCGTTACGTGGGCACTCGCGCGACTGAGCTGTGTGCTCATCGTCATCCTAAACATTTATGGGCGGAAATGGGGTCACGCTGATAAAGTTGAAAAAAAATTGAAAATAATAACTGTTTGGATTTGACGTCCTTAAACACAGGTCATTATGTGGGACCCCGAAGGGGAGCAATCCGGAAATTTCGAACACCCGGGGTTATTTAACGTGCACCTGAACCTAACCACACGAGCATTTCCTCCTCCAAACGCTATACGTCCACCAGGCACGCGATTTGATTCCGGGGGATTCGGGTCATCATTCGGGTCACCATGATGGGTTCAAAGTGCGAAATTATTTTATTATCACGTCTTGCTTGTCCTAACCATTCTGCCTTAACATCTACTTCAATAAGGAGTTTTAGAATGGCGCACGTAAAGCCTCGCGTTAACGTTTCGCACCACATTGCGCGCGTCGTATGCTAACCTCTTGCGGGCTCCCGTAGCGTGGTAGAAATTACAAGAGTGGATGTACAAATGCAAACGTTTTGTACGCTATTCGAAAACTTCTCAATTAATACATTTAAAAGCACGCGTTATTAAATGCGTCACTGCTGTGTATGCGCTACTACATAAATGTGCACGTCTATCCACCCAAAGTTGCTGTGACACATATATCACAGAAAAACTTCCCAAAGCCTGCATTTCTGGATGCCGTAAAAATAAAAGTCTGCTTATGTCGACGCCGTGATTGCTCGTGTGGAATTTATAACAATGAGGACAGCCTTGCCGATCTTTGGGTGAGAACTGGGTGATCACTTCGCCTTGCCCACGCCGCCGACCAAGGGCAACATATATGTCTTAGGCTACGTTGATTAGTAGCGCGGCGTAGACATAAAATGGTATTCCCACCTGCGCTTATATTGAGCGGACACCGTCCGTGGGAGTCGAATACGGCAAGGTTACATAGCGCGGTGCCGAAACATTTACGTCACTTTCGGCGTCATAAAAGATTGCCGTAAAGGCCCACGGAGAGACATATATGTCGCAAGCGCTCAGCAACGACAAGGCCGCAATTCATGTTTTTTTGTACGCTATATTCTGCTACTTTTGCTGCTGCTGACCTTATAAACTATCAGGTTCGACTTAGATAGATGTGCATGTAGCCTGTATTTCCATCAGCTGAGGATATATTGTGCCGACGCCTATACGTCCGTAGCCACCACTCTAGGCTTGCCCACGGGCTGCTGTATATTGTTTGCGCAGCAAGATCTAGCGTATGAACGCCGCAAAGCTCGTGGCGTTTGCTTTGACGCTGTTTGGGTGTGGCACTGCACCTGTCGTCGGCAATGTCACCGCGGAAGCTATGCGCTGGCACGGTGCACTAAGCAATAACGAAAGCTAGCCGTCTATTGTTGTCTGCGTATCACTCTGAATGCAGTAGACACGTATAAGCCCACCGTAATATCTCCACGTAAAGCCACAGAAAACATCCTTCGTGCATGAAATTTGAAAATGTACTGTGTACTCGAGCACTTTATCAACCCCTCGATGCCCTCGAGCTGTGTGATGCTTGTGAGCACTCGTAAGTATTAAAGTAGATATTTTTGTCTCTTTAGATTTATGAAGCACATTGAATGGACAGAAATAAAGTGGCCGTTCACAGCCGTTAATCGATTCTAAGGATCCTCTAACATAGTTTACATACGGCAGCTATAAGATTGACATAAATTGACTTTGAAGTGGACACCAGGAGGTTGAAATAAGTGATAACTCAATCAACACTGCAGTCACTGCGGAAGAAGGCGAAGCAAATTAAAGAATCATAGAAGATAGCTCAAGGACCCTGTATACAAAGAGTTTGACAAGAGGGGTGGGAGAAACAAACAAGTTGGTTAATGTTTAGAAAGTATGGCCCAACGGCGTTAGTTAATTGTGCATGACTGACGTAAAAGACGGTGTCTGGGGTTATATATAAATCGGTCCAGTTGGTAGCAGTCTTGAAAAAAAAAGTGATTGTATAGAAGCGTGCCGGAGCGGGCGCAAGGAGGGTATGCGGCTTCATGATGGCTGATGCGTTGAGATGTGGTGAGCTGAATTGATTGGAGGACATTTACGCAACCCGTGAAAAAAATTTAGGGTGAAGCGAAAGATTTGCACTATTGCGGTACATTATTGAAGACTCGGCAAACCTGCTTTTTTCCTATAGGTTAGTTACGCTATTAGTGTGTGAGGAATCATAATAAATAAACCTCACGGCGCGGTTTTCTATTGACTCAATTAGTTTGGTTAGAACGGGTTCAGGGGCATCCAAGACTGAACAAGCATACTCTATGATATGAACCGTCTTTTGAAAATATATTCAGCAATACGAATGAACTTCGCTTGACGATGTAAAAGATCGGCTTCAGCGTGATTGTGATAAATTGTCTATAGTCATATACGAACAAACAAATACCTTCTTGAAACACAGGTGTGCATAACACCGGCGAGTAATTTCTTTCCTTTTGTATAATTAAATAAAACTATGGGCTCGTGCGACTATGCGGCACTCCTGCGACGTTAAGCAATTATTCAGGAGACCCGTCTAACTTCAACCCAGTTCAGAAAACTCATCCAACATACTGCGTAATCTATTAGTATATAGAGTGGGTTTTCCATCGCTGAACCCATTCCCCTTCCGCGTCGAGTTGATTACTCCGCGCAGAATGGAATGTGACAGCAAAACCAAGCAATTAGCTCGGAGTGCCGCAGCAGCCACCGGCTCTCTTTCATGTGCGCGTGCTTACCAGGCAAACAAAAGAGCTCAGGTAAGTTTCCCACCTGGGCAGTGTCAGCGTGCATACCTATGCGTTCGACGTTGCAGCGTGCGCACTCTGGGGGCGCTGATTACCATTGGACTGCGTGGGTATACTCCCAGCGTTCACGCAACACTATATAGTGGGTGCGAGCGCAGTTTACGACCACAGTAATTTCGCCTCGCTCCTTCCACTTTTTTTGTCTCACCGAGCAACCGCGGCCCACTCTAGCGTTGCCACGGTCCCGCATACCAGGAGCGGTGTCCCATGAGACCGATATACGAACGGGCTGACCCACATGAATCGCTCGCTGCGTCACTTCGCCCTGCCGTATGTCCTTGTCAAATAATTAACAATGCGAAGCCCTGCAGGGCGTCATTCCTCGGCCTCTTCGAGAGAAAAAGTGACCATGGTCACGTCAGCCGTGCTTCCGTGCTTGCGCGTGCGTGCGTGAACGTCAAGCACGCGGATCTATTTGTACCGCGGGCGCTACGTTTTTTGGTCGACTGTCTCGTTTGTCTCCGTGCCCAACCGCCGCTTCCAAATGAAGGAGGCATATTTTGTCGCCTCAAATGAGGCTGACTTGAGGCTAAAGGTACGTTTCACTAAGACACCAACGAGACCTTGAAACGGCTCGTTGACCGCCTTGGGCGTTACCCCGGTTTGATTTATTGGTTACCACGTGCACGGACAGACGCGTGCGAAAATAATGACATGCGCAATCGTAACGACACCAGGCGCAACCGTGAGTGAGCGAGATAGATGGTTCTTTTTTTTCCCTAAGTATGGTACAGGTGCACGGTGAAGGCGTATTGTCAATGAGTTTGATAATTAGCATGGCAGTTAATGAATGCATGTGCCGAAAGCATTATGCTCATGGGCCATTTCAACCGTTACGTTTCTCTCCATAACGATCTTTGAAGACACGCATATTGAGTAGCAGTGTTTAGTGTGTGCTTGTTGACGTCATCTTTCTGCGCGTTGAATAATACGCTGTGTTCAGGTATGTGTTAAAACTTCAGTAAGTACAATAAATAACTTCATGATCATGGGTGGTAACCATTAGCATGGTGACATGCCACTAAGGGTCAACATGGCTGTGTTCGCCTTAATCGGGGCCATAACTTCGAAATGCCAATAGACATGGTACAAGCTCTCATATGCCTCAACACATTAAGCACTACTTCTATGAGACACGTTTCACTGTCTTTTTATGCCGATTCCGATGACAGAGGGATCAGCCATGTTTTTTTTTTTTTGAAGTGGTATGAACAAATGCCGTGGCTGTGTTGTAGTGTTGTAAGCTACCTGCTTGCCCCGCAGATTGCCTGGGTTCAATCCTCACTCAGACATGAAAGCTTTTGTTATTTATTCTATTTGCACCTTTCTCAATTTTTCGGCCACAGACAAAGCTTTTTTCTTTTAGTTAAAACCAACGACGTCTATACCGATGCTGGCGCTGTAATTTCTGTGAAACAAGCTGTTTAAGTCTATCGCGCCAAAAAAAGAGAAGAAAACCACAGCATATCCACGGCGTGAATAATGAGTGGGGCGAAGCGTCCATACGTCCGTCCGTGCGTTTACCCGTCCGTCCGTCTCTGCTTACGTCCGACCTACACTCCGTGCATTCATACATGCGTCCAAGTAAGCATGATCCGGCAAGTGCACTCCTCCACGCATGGTGACGGTTCAGAAGAATGAGAGATAACCTCGGCGCAGCTCCACGCAGCCTGCGCAGCAGCCAATAGGAGAGAAGCTGCACCTTCAACGCCATCTAGTGTACATTCGCTCAACCGCCATATTGCATTTATCTCTATGAAACAGCAGCGCCATCTATTATACCATCACCCAACTGCAGTTTGCATGATGGAAGGATGGATGGATGGATGGATGCTATGCGCATCCTCTTTATAACGGGGTGGTGACATTATTTGCAACCAGACTCGCACGAAAAAAAATAAAACTTTCTTTTTATGCTGGCTTAATGCCTTATCTATTTCGATAAAAATCAATCTCATGATATCAAAAAAAATATAAATTTATGTTCCATCTGTATGCTTCTTCACGCAGAATTACCTCATTTTCGCGCTATTTCTTTCCTTTATCTCTACTCATCTGCTACCAATACTTTAACTGTCTCTTACTTGCTTTTATCGCGGACGTGTTCAGCTTTTCATGTTTGTCCCTAAAATTCAAAGCCCAATGTAGGCTTGTACCCACACGGGTACCTGAGTGGATATAGCCGCATACAATCAGAACATGCTCCATCATTTCCATAGCTCCACCACAACATGTGAATTGTTTTTATTTGTTTATTGAATCTCGATTTATGACTACGCGTTCAATAAGGTGACCCGACCTCGCTTCGAACAGTGAAGCGCTTCCCCTTGAATTATCATAAAACCTCTCCCGCCTTATTTCGCTTTTGCCCTTTCGGTACTTACTCAGAGCCGGCTTCTTTTCTATCGCATTCGTTTGTATGGGACAGCGCCATCCATTGAATGATAAAGAAGACACTACTGGGGTGGTACGCCGGATTGAGTGACGCTGATCAACGACTGACCAGGACGCACTATAAGGAGCTTCGCACCTAAAAAAATTGCACCAAATCTATGGAGTGAATAATGATGAGGGGGGCGAAGCATCCGTTCGCCAGTCCATCCGTTTGTCCGTCTGTTCGTGAGTCTGTACGTCCGTCCGTCCGTCCGTCCACCGGCCTGTCTATGCATTCGTTCGTGCGTCCATTCGTGTTTCCGTCCACCATCTGTCTGTCTGTCTGTTTGTTGTCTGTCTGTCTGTCTGTCTGTTTGTCTGTCTGTCTGTCTGTCTGTCTGTCTGTCTGTCTGTCTGTCTGTCTGTCTGTGTCTGTCTGTCTGTCTGTCTGTCTGTCTGTCCGCCCGTCTGTCCGTTCGTCCGTCCGTCCGCCCGCCCGCCCGCTTGCCCGTCCGTCCGTCCGTCCGTCCGTCAACTATACGAAATCGTCAACTATACGAAAAGCACTAACGCAATCTATTATTTCCCAGCAAATATACACACAACGCCATCTGTTGTATGTTAAGGCTAACGCTACTGGGTACGTCGGAGGGAAGAGGGATTGCCCGAGGCCATTTATAAGAGCTTCGCCCCTAAAAGCACGTTCATCACCCTGCCCGTCACAAGAGTTCATGCAGCTTTGTGTGTCTTAAGAAGCATCGCAACATTATGTACGCTTGTACATAGCAGACAAGGTAATTTTTCGACAGTGTTCTTGAATGGCCGTGCTGAAGCAACTAGGGTTTCTTCGTTTAGCCCTAATGTCGGACACGTTCATGGCAAAATTTACGCTGCCTAGTGGTACCACTAAACCTGCAAGCATACGTTGAAACCTCAATTATCGGTGACAAAGATAAACACAGCGACATAATTTCAGGGACAAAGAGTAATTTCCCATTTCGTTCCACGGTGGATGCTATAGCGAGGATTATTACGTTAACGTTAAACGTCAAGCCGATGGCAGTGCACCATGGTCAACGAAGGAAACCCTTCACTCAATAAGGGCGGGGTCCTTATGACCTTAGTTTCTGCTCTTGTTTTCTCTTTCTTTTTTTCTTGGTCCGCACATTTCGCTGGGCATGCGTAAAAGCTTTGATGAAAACTTGGCATCAATTCTCCGTAGCCGAGACCTGTGATACTCTGTACCTCCCACGATGCCAATGCTTTTCACCTGTATCACTTCCTGCTGCATAAGGCCACAAAGAACAAAGTAAATGTCAAGAAAGGTGTACTGGTGTCAGCTGTTGAATGCATATCCTACACAAAACGCAATGAACCGGGCGTGGAAGAAAGTCGGCTCCCCTTGTTATCACCTGGTCAGTGCGAAGCCGGCTACAGTAGGTTCGCGGAGATGTTATCTTTGGCAATACACGTGCCAGCATGTTCCCTTCCTCTCTTTGTACCTATCGCGTTCCATGCAGTGTATGCAAATGCGTGCGCTAGCTCTTTCTCTCGGCAGGCTTAATAAAGCAGCTCGCAGTGCAGTATGTAACCTGCGCAAGCAGGGTTGGCTCATATAATTGTCGTCCCCCAGTTCAGAACGCGCTCAAAAAAGGGGGGCTTTGGCCTTGATCCTAATGAGCGCGAGACAGAAGAGGAGGCAGAAAGGGCAGGGGCTTTTTGCCGGCCACGCGGCGGGTGTCCTCACCCTGTTTCGATACCGGTGGACAGCGGCGACGGCAGCGGTCCAGTCGTGGAGACCCCGAGGCGAGGTTTCTCCTTCTCGGACGTCCCGGAGCCACGAGCACGCGCGAATTGTGCGCGAAATCGGGCGCAAATGGGAGCCGAGCCGAACGGACGCACTGCAGACAGCCGCGAGGGTGGCCCCAATGCCGATCGGCGCGATAAGGCGCCTTGCAAAATGCACAGAACGCGAAAATGCGGTGTGGCGCAAGCTCGCGCTGATCGAACCTTACTCTATCAAATAGCTGGGCAGCTAAGAAGACCCGAGCTCTATACCTCTTTGCAAAAGAAAAAAAAGAAATACGATTTCCTCGTCGAAGCTGGTGCTCACGCCAAACGATCTGGTGGCTTCTTTCACAACCTCTCATTTTTGGGAAATTGTTTGCTTTTCGTCGTTGGCCTCTCACGAATTCTCGCTTTTGCTATCTGCGAGATCGACCACTGCACGCGTTGTATGCCATGAAGTAAACATGTTCGGATGACAGGAACATTTACCGATACGCTCAAGCGTCCATTGACGTCAGACAACAGCCTGCATTAGGCCGTGACCCTATCGTGAGGATTATTGCGTTTGGTTCACTAGGGGGCTTCAACCAGTGGCTAAATGTTTTAAAGGCGGACAAGGCCATGAGCTTTGTCTTCGCATGGTCATCTGCACTACGCCTAGAGTGGCCACTGATTCCCCACAGTATTATGGTTCAAAAAATTAGCACTAACCATTCTAGTTATCATTTAGTATATTCAAGCATCCTGAACTACATAGCTTCTAGCTTTTTCGTAACCTTTGGTATAATATAGAAAAACTTTATTAGGTCGGTCAGGGGCGTGAACTAGCGGGCTGCTCCCACGTCGGGAACGGCATAGGCCTAGACTCTCCGCCACGTCGTGAGCCCGTTGGACTGGCCGTATATAGTAGCGTCCTGAAATCCGGGCTGCTTAGCGCAGTATCCCACTTGGAAGATGTAACGTTAAACCCGTAACGCAGGGCACCACCAGAGCATGTAATATAAGCTGGCTAAGTCCGAGCAAATCACGCATGTGTTGGACGTCTGAATTTCTGGATAAATTTTGTGCAGTAGTGCGGTAATGGGATATGCCTCGACCTGCAAGACTCTGAGCATCGATGCCTGAGGCCTGATTAGTCTACTGTGTGGTGGCGGATACTTTCACCTTCTCAGATAAACGTTTTTAGTAAGTTAATTGTACGTCGTTGAGGTGCATTTGTTGTCCAAAACCTACCCGCCCCACCGTTCAGCAGCTACGCGGTCGACGACTCCTCGAGCAGCTGTGTGGGCCGACTCGTTCAGATTGAACGGAGCGCCTTTGATTCGTACCATGTGAACGGAGAACCAGACGATTGTGTGTTGCTGTACTTCCTTATTTCGCAGAGTGCGTGACCAACTAATAAAGGGAATGAGAAAGAGTCTTTTATGGCAGGGTAATTGAGCTGAATACGCACTCATCATGTGTAGGTGCGTCACGTTAAACATTACAGTATGAACTCGTGAAAACAACTAGCAACTAATATATGCAGACCATACATAGGGCTGTCTACGACGCAAGACAGGTGAGTTATTTCATCATAGTGAGGGGGGAGGGGGCAGGAAGAGAGAACGTATGAATTGTGGTTTAATAATGTTTGCTGTTGAAGTAGAGAGGGGTAGGTGAAGAAAGTCAGTCAAAACGTTAAAGGGGGGGGGGGGGGTGCCTCCCGTGTCTGTTTCATCCCGTTACTTGGCGCTGCCCCTGACTGGACGTCGCTCTCGTCATCATCTCCGAAGAGAAAAAGTGCACTCAAAAGAATGTTACGATGAGTTTTATTGACTGACTTCGCTTCAATCTGAAGCAGGTGCGAGGGCGCAAACGAGGTGCTTACATCTGATTTCTATATCGGTGGTGTGCAAACATTGTGATTACGTGCCTGTGCGAACCCTATTACCTTCAGATTTGCGCAGACCTACAAGACGCGTTTGTTAGAAGCGCCGAACTATATGCCACTATCAGGCAATGATGTATGCACATCGGATTTAAGCGTTAACTTTGCGAATTATAAATGGGCAGGTAACAAAGAAGGCTTCCGTTTTGGCGTTGCGTGCACTAGAGTCGGCGCGTAAAGAAACGAGCAAGTGCGAAAAGAAAATACCTTTTAGATATGCCAGTTTCTCTCGCCTTTACTTTGTTCGCTGCCTGAGCGTAAAAGGGCGCGCATAGCTCTGCTATTTATTGACACAAGTACAATCAGTACAACGTAGATATAGACAGTTCTCACGCATATACCGTTAAATGTAATGCCACCGCCAGACCACGCCCTATGGCAGTGTGCCAGGTGTGCCTGCAACGCCGCGTTTCTTGTGGGCACGTAACGTATGCAGTATTTTCCAGCGCCAGCTGCGTTATCGGCGTCTAGCGCAGCATTTGTTATGCTAACCGATCCTGCTTAAGAGAAAACATAAGAGGAAGAAACGTATAGTTGTAAGCTCATGAAGCTTTTACTTATAGAGTCATTGAATTCAATCTCCTCCGGAGCAATGTGTGTATTTACTTCTTGAATGAACACCACCGCACTGGATAGGCGTCGAAACACGAATGCTAAAATGATTGCCCTGCAGTACAGGCGCCAGGAGAGAGCTGCAACGGTAGTGCTGCCATTTCGCTTCCTCGTCGTGGTCCTTAGCTGTGAGAAATTATGGATAGACCTGACATTTTCGATGAGTACTGACTAATCGTAAAACGAGAGGGAGATAAAGCAAAGGCAGGGACATTAACCAGAGTGTTTGCTACCCTGTACTAGTAAAGAGAAAAAAGGGGTTCAAGTGAAGTAAGAGAAAAGAAGAGTTTATGAAAGTAGGAAAAAATTGTATAGACTTTAGCACTGTCCGTGTACTAGGCAGAAATATTGTACGCAAACAGCCAGCTTGTTTCTCAGTCCGGTTGTTTGCAGGAACCACAAAAACGCCCTCGTGATGCAGACAAGGTACGCCACGGGCCCAGAATTTTGTTCTCTGTGAGGGGGTGGTTGTCCAGCATGCCTAGTGCGGTTGAAAGGGTCGCTCTTTCGCAGTTGAAGCGGTGCCGTCATTGAAAAGTGGGCGAATGCTTTGCTGTACCCGCACACTTCACAAAACGGGCGAAATGCCAGAGTATCTCTTTTTTCTTTATTCATTGTTTTGAACTGAATGTCATATGCAAGTTTCTATTCGTAGAAAATATATGGCAACAATTTTATCATATTTGTATCTAAATAAACACTTTTTATGGCGTACGACGCAAGACATGCAAAGGTAGAAAAATATTCGTATGATTGCTGTGATCCGCATGCACAATCTCCTTTAAAAGTTAGTCATTGTGTTGGGAAGTCGAGCCCACGAATCGAGCCTATTCCCAGCAGGAAGCCTCGTGAAAGACACACCACAAATGGGCCAACTTTGTATGTCATTTCATTGCGATAGCAACTATGTATACACTCTCGTCCAATTTTTGCCATCGTCGTGATGTCCTGAATATATCTATGTATATAAGTATAAAAGTTACAAAAATATTAAGAAAAAAATCTAAGGCACTCACCGGGGATTCAAACCAGTTACTTCTCGCTTCTCAGCGCGCTGCAATAATAACCAACAAGATGAGGATGCTCATACTGTTCATTTCACTAACAACGAGCTATGTATATACTCTATTTACCACCGGCTTACTCTCAGCGGACTTAAAAGAAACATTCTTGAACTGAGCATGCACTTTGTTTGGACGAGCCATATATTCTTTCCCTGAACATTGACGTGTCTGATAGCTTGCTCAATGGATGGGTGCCACGGTTCACTGAAACACATGCAGTTGGTCCAAAGAGGCATTCCAAAACATCCCTGGCTCCACTTTCACTCTGAAGAAATAGGAAGAAATTGTTCGCATAAAGTCCAGTACCATTTGAGCAGTTGGTGGTCTTGTCGTGACCGTGACTTCAGTCCCCATCGAAATGCGCGCCGCCACCAGCAGACAAACTCAGCTCGCTGCCCTAAATGAGTTGTGTTAACGCTTTCGCTATTGAAACATCGCCCGGTTTCGCCATCGCAACAATGTACATCCAACTAAGAATCTTGGTGACTGACGTCATGAACTTCTTGCTGCACAACTTTCGTGCGGTGTGCCTACAGGATGTACTGGTGGTATACTCATTGGAGACGTCAACGTTAATGTACTTCGACGCGCAAATTAGTGGCTTGTCGATGTCTCGATGCCGAACTTGGACTTATTCTCCTGTCGGGCGTAACGCAGTAAACTATTCATAACAACACCTGTATAGATATTGTGGTTACATTACTTCCAATTCAAGCGAAACCACCCTACTCACTACATTTCATACGGTTACTAAATCTCGCAGCCTTGCTTCGTATAACAGCCCAATATATTGCTATAGCATTCATTGCTTTGGCCTTCATCCGAAATTGTGACTTTTTTGTTCTTCATTCCTGCTTTAAGCGCCAATACTAGTTCTAGCTGCATGCGGTATGGGTTATGCCACTGACATTTTATTTATTTTGTTGGCTGTCAATTTATCTACACAGCGTTTTTCCATAATATTTCTTTTTGATGTAATTTTATTTATATTGCTCTGATATTAAGTACTGATCACTTTCCATTTTTTTTCTAAATATACTACGGTGAAACATGCAGTTTCATAAAAGCAATGCCTAAAGACCCTGATGTGTTCTACAAACAAGTTTGATTGATATGTGGGGCTTAACGTCCCAAAACCACCATGTGATTATGAGAGACGCCGTAGTGGATGGTTTCGGAAATTTCGACCACCTGGGGTTTTTTAACGTGCTAGAAACAACTAACAAGAAACATTCAGTTACGAGGCAGGCCTATATACTCCGGATGGCGTTTACGTAAGTCATGTTCACTGAAATTAGCATGACGAACCGTGACATAGTACTTTCAATAGCGTATGGCAACAGAGCACCGCCTTGAAGACCTCATTCGCGCGTGATGGTGTGTATCCGAACGCGCACCCCCGCAGCAGCTCTTCGTGTAAATTTACCGCACACACTCGAAGGCTTTCGCGAAACGGTGCTAATTACGTTCCCCTTCTTTTTCTTTTATCATTCCTAAGTCGCTACGCACGTCTCGGTGCTACTGGAGGCTGCTGTAGTTCCTCTAGCCTCAAGTCAGTGTCTCTGCTACGGGGGCCGGCTTTCGTTTTTTGAATATCGATAAATGCTACTCAAACGCGCTTTAATATAAGCGGATGTATAGGGTTTCTTGAAACACGCAAAAACCACAGCGCTCTTAACGGCACCGATGAAATCGGCCAATCACCTGCTTCGTGGCTAACGCGCTGATGTTCTAAGCTCTAGCGCATTTGATCAATGCCTTGCCACGGCGGGTGAATTTGGATAAGGGCGAAACATAAATGATCCGGGTGTTTAGAGAGACCACGAAAGCCAGCATTTCAACCGCAATCTGGTAATATCTGAGTTTTTGCGTCCCGAAACCACGATACGATTCTGAGAGACGCCGTGTGTCCATGGAGGTCTCCGAAAAGTTTGACTATCCAGGGTTCTTTAATGCGCTGGCATCGCACAGTACATGGGCCTCTGCCATATCATCTCTATCGAAATGCGACCGTTTTGGGCGGGATCGGAGCAGCGACCTTTTGGTCAGTAGCCGAGCATCTTAGCCACTGATCTATCGTGGTTAACCAACCACAATCTGTATTATGTGGGCTAATCCTTGTGTGTTCTCAAACAAGCTGGTGAAATTTTAGTGCATTTGGTAGAACACTTTATCTATCATAGAATATTTAAAAAAAAACACGTTAGTGGCCGGAGAGTGGGGCAAAAGAGGACCACTCACGAATCGTGTCTAAGAAGCCGCTATAGCTGTGCGAGCGTTTACATTCCGGAGACCGGAATGGACAGTCACATATGGACAGCTGCGCATTAAATAAAAATATGTTAGCTTTCTTCAGACTGACACGGCAATTGAACAATTTGCTGCTGATAAAACTTTGGTGAACACAGCAGTGTTAATTGTGTTAATTGTGTTAATTCAGAAGCTTGATTAGCTCTGCTCCTTGCGGCAAATGACGTCACATGCAGCGTGGCGAAATGGCGGTCGCCGTCGTTAGGCATATTTGCAGTCAGTGACTCCTAAGGCTTGTTTTGCCCTGAAATCTGTGGCGTAGCCAGAGGGTGACCCTTGTAGTAGCAATAACTTGTGCGACCTAATTAACACAATCAGGCCCCGCATATTCGTGTGAAACGCCCTGCGGGATTTCGAAACTAAGCTGCACCTTCCACACTGTATAGGGTTCACTAAACTCGCCGGTCAAGTAACGACAGTGAAAGAAAAGCTGCCTTTTCTGTATGCCACCCCTTTCCCTCTTGCGAATGCACCCCCCTGCAGGAACTTCTGCGGACGGCCTTTTATATATATATATATATATATATATATATATATATATATATATATATATATATATATATATATATATATATATATATATATATATACTTTTTTCTCTTTCTTTATGATCTAGTGTACGTATATTTGGGTGCTCTTAAAAGAAGGCCAGGTGATCGAAAGTACTGGAGCCCTCTATTTCGGTGCCCTTCATTTTCTCGTCGTGGTTTCGTGGCATCGAAACCGATGAATAATAATAATAATAATAATAATAATAATAATACTAATAATAATAATAATAATAATAATAATAATAATAATAATAATAATAATAATAATATTATTATTATTATTATTATTATTATTATTATTATTATTATTATTATTATTATTATTATTATTATTATTATTATTATGCCATCGTACAGAACCCGTAAATGCTTCGTATGCTACCAAGCCTGACAGCTGGTTGGTTACTACAGTAGCCTTCGAGCCAGAGACACCCCGGTTCAAATTTCGCGTGATTACGAAGCTTCGTTTTGTTTTATTACTTCATTGTTCTCCCCTTCTCTGCTTATCATTCTCTCTCCTCCTCTCCGCCACGCCGGGCAGTGTTATCGTTTAACACTCGCCTCCTTCGTCCTTCTCGGTTCCTTTTATCAGCACTCCTCGTATTACTATACTCTCTTCTACTACAGGCTGTAATCGTTTACCCAACCGCGCCACTCTCCATCACTCTCCCTCGCACAGCTCTTTCCCCCACTTTATTACTTTTCTCTCGCACCTACTGTACTTGGTAGTGGAGACTGCCCACTTTTCGTGGCGCACACCCACCAAAGTTTTTGCAAACACTACCGAACTTACCTATAGATAAAAAGCTACGCCGTTAAAAAGATGTCGGTCAGTCGATCGGTAAAAACATTTCTGCGGTATACTGCAGTGTGATGAACCGGGGTCAGGTGGGTGTCCCACGTATGGACGTCCAGGACTTACCGTGTCGCCGCTTTGCGGGCTTGCTGGATGGCACAGGTTCATTTCTTTGTTTTCCATGGCATCACCTTTATTGACTATTTACGAGAGAAATATAAGGACCACAGCTCTCTTCGGCACCTGTGTGGGTTTATCTTCTTATCTTAAAGTGTTCGTGGGTTGTTTCTTATAAGCAGAAAACTTACCGTATTTATTTTTTCTTTATCTGAAGGCCACTGCGGTGGCACTTCGCCGAGCGCGACTCTTGGCGTGATGTAGTAATCGGCAGTGCCCTATTTATTCGAGTGTCTTTGCAATGTCGTGCGCCGAAGGGCAGCCGTTCGTTATGTGTTGCGTCATAAATTACTTCTAATATTAGGTTAATGTCAGCGTAGGGAGGTGATAATCGCAAGGGTGCTCTAGATGGTTAAACTTTTTTATTACTTTCCCGGAACTGCGGCGTGGCCAACGCTCAATACACCACATTACTTTACAAAGTTGGTCACGCATAACGTGACCAAAGAGAAAAGAGAAGGTTTAATTGCGATTATAAGACCACCAAGTGACACTGGTATTAGATTCCTGCCCCCAGCCTGTTCTCAGAAGGCATTGAACCTTCGCAAGCATGATAGCAAGTGTCAGCGAGGTCACAGTTTCTCGTCTGCAAAAGTGAGGGCTGTAATATGACCATCGTCTTATCGAAAAGAAAAAGCGCGCTCGCAAGCGGCGCATGCAAACCTCGTGTGGCCTTCGCGCATGACTGAGTGCATGTTCGTTAACCTGCGCACTTGCTCCTTGATTGATTGATATGTGGGGTTTAACGTCCCAAAACCACCATATGATTATGAGAGACGCCGTAGTGGAGGGCTCCGAAAATTTTGACCACCTGGGGTTCTTTAACGTGCACCCAAATCTGAGCACACGGGCCTACAACATTTCCGCCTCCATCGGAAATGCAGCCGTTGCAGCCGGGATTTGATCCCGCAACATGCGGGTCAGCAGCTGAGTACCTTAGCCACTAGACCACCGCGGCGGGACTACCTGCGCACTTGCTCCTTGCACTTAAGGTGGCAGTCTGGCGACAACCACTTCGCATTGTATGCATTGTTTGCGGACGCACTGTGCTCGCTCTGCGCTTGACGAATAAAGGTGAATTGTGTTAATTCAGAAAGCTTGGGATCTCTGCTTTCGAATGACGTCTGGTGTTAATGCCTGGTTCGATGTGTCACCTAATAGTAATGAAAATAATGTGGCCAACACAAGGCATTTTTGTTGTAGAGGCCTTCGTTGTACTGCAAGTACGGCGAGATTGTTCAACATAACAAAGCTAAATTTACTGTGTCTTTAAGCGAAGTGCTATTCAAGGTGTCTGAGAAGAGATATTGGATATTAAACAGTTTGAAATTTATTTAGGCTCCAATGAATAATGGCAAAAGAGTGAAAATTCACGTGTGGATGTCTTTTTTTTAGAGCAGAACCATAACATTTATTGGTTTTGTAGACTGCATTACAGTTAGTTTCCATGTGAAGGTTATTTGTGCTTTCACAAAGAGTTGACGAATTATTATTGTGTGAATTCGGCAGTTTATGACTACTTGGTCACGCATTACCAATAAAGCGACAGAACTATACAATCTGATACTCTGAACTTCTATATAATGCAGCAGCAGGAGGCTTTCCAGAATTCTACAATGAGAAAATTCTTTTGTATATTTAGGGGACCTAAAAGACAGTAGTGAATTTATGTAATTTTTCTACTGCGCTGTTCTGCAGAAACTAGTGTTTTTTTAGACGCTGACTACCAATGGCTATTGCACATTAGTATGTGCATACTGTGTCTTGTATCTACTTATGCTTGCTAACTTTTTGGTAGAGCGCTAGCGCATTTGTTCAATGTTTTGCTACGGCAGGTGAATTTGGATAGGGGTCTTCAAACAGTGCTTCAAACAAAATAATTTCAATAAATAATAAATCTCACAGCCGTTTTCTGACAGTAGTGCCATTCATGAAATAAAAAAAAATAGTCAAGTTGTTTTACGCGTGTTCAAACGTTCGCCAAATAGGGTGCAAATAAACATAAAAAAAGCTGGTAGAGCATGCGTCGATTATTTTTCCAAACTTGACAGTTTGCCTCACTGGATAAGTCCAGTGGCTGCGCGTAACAAACACCAACCGTAAAAGGATGAGGGCTTAGTTATACACCCTGTCCACTCGAACCACGTCAGCAGATGGGTAGCCTCATCTAGAGTAACTGTATATGCTATCTTTCGGTAGCAGAGTTGCTCATACCTTTTCCTTCCGCCGCTCACACTGCTATTTGGCGAGCGCTGTCACGGGGTGCAAAGTGATGTCAATTGTTCAATATCACGCGGCAAAGCCAACTTTAAGTGCATGATGGCATGGCGCTCGCGCATTCTCGGCCCGCGCCGACTTCAGTCTCATCGTGACTGCCATTTGGGGCTCATCTAAGTTGAACAGCACACACGAGACGGCTACGAAGTAAAAGGACACATACAGGCGCTGACTAGCAACTAAGATTTATTTGGGAATAAACAGCTGATATACAGGTGAAGTGCAACTTAGCAGAAAATGCAAAAAAAAGAAAACAAGCAGCAATACATATAAACACGCCGCAAGCGAGGGAAAAATATGTACATTGATATCACCTTCTGCAGGTTCAGGAAAGATAGCTAAATTATGCGTCGCTCAGCGCAATTGACGGCATGCTGACACACATCGTTTTTTCTTCGGATGTGGAAGGCTTCAATCATTTCTCTTGGTGACTGATTTTTTTTTATGATGCGACAGTATCATTGTGTCGTTTAAGAAGCGTACGCAGCCGCATTCGTGATGATGCAGGGCGAAAGGTATGGTTTTCACTCTGATAATGAGCGTTCGTGTTCCCGAAGGCGAACGCTGATGCATCTTCCACTTTGGCCACGATAAGTGGCCAGAGGTAAGCTGCTGAAGGTAAACCGTGCGTCGGATTACCTTCAGTTCTGAAGGCAAGCCTAGCGTCGTAACAAAAAAAAAGTAAAGTCCTCGAGGTCTATTACCGAAACTAGCCAGTCTTTCCGTATTATTGCTCAAGGTTATGGCGTGCGCTGACAAACAAACGTAACTAATGGTCTCCTTGTCAACCCCTTCTCCCCATCTTCGTAGCTTTCAGCGCGCTTGCTGAAAACAAAAGACATAGGGCGTGCGCCAATTATCTGTATCTGCGCTCACACTTGACGCATTCGAAAAAAAGGTTTTGCGGCACTTTATTCGTGAGGCGATAAACTCATTCAAGGACGCTGCTAGGTAAACAGGTGCAGCGCCTCTTTAGGGACTATTTTCGTCCATCAGAGGCTGTAGGCCTCGGCTGTGACCTGCTTTCCTGTCTGCATTCGCACGTACTGCGGCAGCAGGATCAGCGAAAGGTCTCCGGTTGTTGCTGACTAAGTTGGGTGCCCTCCGGCAGCCCTGATGCCACGCCCCGCACAGCCGAGCGCGTCCAGCGATGGGACTACAACTTGAGCGCCGTGGCCACCACTGCTCGCTGGTCACCCCAGCAACGCCGGGTTGCCGAGCCACCGGCAGCATCGAGGTGGTGACCACCTCGCCCCCGCCCCGAGAACAGCCAGGCGTCACGGACAGAAGAGTCGGCATCGCCAGTCAGGAACAGCTTCCAAGACTGGAAACTGTTACAAAAACTGCTTAAAGGTACGATATTCACAGCTAATGCGTTAATCGCAATGACGAAGCAACGCGGATGCTGGCGAGTTTTCATTAAAGTGGAGCTTTCTTAGCCACTTTCACGTTGTTTCCCGTACGTTCGTTCTCTTCTCTCTGAATAAAGCAGAAATTGAGGGAAAGATGGACGCTTGGAGAGGTAAAAAATCCTTGAACATGGCGGGGGGGGGGGGGGTTCTGGAGCCGAAGTTTCGACAAGTGTCTACTTCATAGCAGCATCTGCTTATACCTTAGCACGTCTGTGATTGTCTGTAGTTTCGTCCACTCTCGCCCAACAAAAGTATAAGAGTAGGAGAGGGCAAATAATTTGGCGCCCTCGCCTTTTTCTTCTTTTTGTCCCACCCCAACCCTCGTTTTTGCACTTGCCCTCTCCTCTTCTTCTGCTTTTACTGATTGGTGGAGAGTATAGGCAAAACATACATACAAAAGGATGCAGTTGAAGCTTTGAAGAAGACACTTGTTAAAAACGTCGGCTTCAGCGACACCCGTGTTCAGGAATTTTTCATATCTATTTTCTGAAGTATTTGACTCCATCTCCGGTTCTTTACTCTCTGCAACACATTTGAGCAGAAGTATCTTCCCGGACGAAAAAAAAATCAGTTTGACAACAGGTATTGCAGGCAATTTATTACCTAGTACACGTCTATGCCCAGCGTTTAATAATTGTTTATTAACGCTTCACTTCACAAAGCAGATGACGCGTTTGTATGCCAAAAGCAATGTCACGCCATTTTCTTCCACAACGGTACACGTGCGGTCGATTCGCGGCGCTTATACACAACGACAAAGAACGCGTTTTGTTTTCAGTTCCACGTGCATATGTGCGTAGCCAGGGTGACACACGTGCATGTTTCGATAACAAGATACATGTGCCCTAATTGCAACACGTGTGCAAATATGAGGAGAGCTTGACATTGCGGCCGCGCATTTGTCAGTATTATACTTGAAGTTGGTTCTGAGCCCAGAACACGTAGTTGAGCTCGATCACCCTGGGTGTTACTTTTGGTGGTCTCCTCGCAGGTTTGTGGGAGACATTACGTTGAACGTCCACTCAGACAAGCGATAACATGGACTCAAGAGCCCATTATTCAAACGAGGCCATCGCGAAGAGAAAGTTGTGGACGTTGAGGTACACCTTCAATACATACCGGTTATTTTACAACATACTTGTGCATGCGAACAATAGAAAGTCCAACTCGTTTTTTTTCTCTCTTTAGTACATCATTTTTTTTGTTTCTGCGAGCTGAAAGACAACCTCATGGTATCCTGCACAGAATTAGAGGGAATGACGACAGGTTACTTTCAGACCTGTAGCATCTGCTACAACATACTTTTTAAAGACTGGAGAACAGTTCTATTCTGTAGATCGTATCAAAACATTGTTTTCAGAGAACGAGGAACACTACGTCCAATCGCAATGATTTCATTTGTGTATACATTTCAATGGTTCTTATCTGTCAGGGTTAGAACACCTCTTGTCGTAAAGGTGGAATGCGTACATCATAAAAAGTGGGACGTGCAAATACGCGAGGTTCATCGAAAAATCGTCACTTTTAATGGCTTGCTCCTAATGACGTAAGTGCTCCGACTTATGGTGCCAGAACTTTGCCCGGTTTGGTTGGCCATGGTAAAATTGCACAATAACGACAGAACGAAACGAAACAAGCGTACTTCTGCTCTCGTCTTCTGTCACTACTGCTCGTGTGACGGAACGGTGGCCAATGCGAATGTTCTACCGTCAACTCAGCAATGCAATTCTAATGTTTAGCATTTCTTGTGTCAGAAAAATGGAGGACGGAGAAGGGGGGGGGGGACGCCGGAGCTGCAAGGTCGGAGGCCGAGGATGCCAAGAAGTAAGCCCCGCTAATCACTCTCACTTGTGTGGCGACAATCCGGCTATTTATATATATATATATATATATATAAATGCACGCACAGACGTACGTTAAACATGATTGATTGATATGTGGGGTTTAACGTCCCAAAACTACCATATGATTATGAGAGGCGCCGTAGCGGAGGGCTCCGGAAATTTCGACCACCTTGGGTTCTTTAACGTGCACCCAAATCTGAGTACAAGGGCCTACAACATTTCCGCCTCCATCGGAAATGCAGCCGCCGCAGCCGGGATTTGAACCCGTGACCTGCGGGTCAGCAGCCGAGTACCTTAGCCACTAGACCACCGCGGCGGGGCTAATAATAAGGAGGACACCTCAGCAGTGGTACACTAGGAGAGAGGAATGGAAGTAAAAAACTAGAGTGGAAGGAGGTGAGGGAGGGGTAATTAAAAAGTTACAGTACATCCACGTACTTACAGGAGGTTTTCAGAAGCCTAGAATGGGAACAGTTAGGGATAAGAGTCAATGGAGAATACCTTAGTAACCTGCGCTTCGCCGATGACATTGCATTGCTGAGTAACTCGGGGGACGAATTGCAACTCATGATTACGGAGTTAGACAAGGAGAGCAGAAAGGTGGGTCTTAAAATTAATCTGCAGAAAACGAAAGTAATGTACAACAACCTCGGCAAGGAGCAGCGCTTCAAGATAGGTAATAGTGCACTTGAAGTTGTAAAAGACTATGTCTACTAAGGGCAGGTAATAACCGCAGAGCCGAACCACGAGATTGCAGTAACTAGAAAAATAAGAATGGGGTGGAGCACATTCGGCAAGCACTCTCAAATTATGACAAGTAGATTGCCACTGTCCCTCAAGAGGAAGGTATATAACAGCTGTATCTTGCCGGTACTTAGATACGGAGCAGAAACCTGGAGACTTACAAAGAAGGTTCAGCTTAAATTGAGGACGACGCAGCGAGCAATGGAAAGAAAAATGGTAGGTGTAACCTTAAGAGACAAGAAGAGAGCAGAGTGGATTAGGTAACAAATGGGGGTTAAGGATATCATAGCTGAAATCAAGAAGAAGAAATGAACATGGGCAGGGCATGTAGCGCGTAGAAAGGATAACCGCTGGTCATTAAGGGTAACTGACTGGATTCCCAGAGAAGGGAAGCGGGTTAGGGGGAGACAGAAGGTTAGGTGGGCAGATGAGATTAAGAAGTTTGCGGGTATAAATTGGCAGCAGCAAGCACAGGACCGGGTTAACTGGCGGAACTTGGGAGAGGCCTTTGTCCTGCAGTGGACGTAGTCAGGCTGATGATGATGATGATGATGATGACATCCACGAGGGGAATAATGACGAGTGGGGCAAAGCAGACGCACGGACTGATGGACGCACAGACGGCCGCACTGAAAGACGGACGGACTGACGGACACTTTGCCCCACCCATCATCGTTCCCTCCGTGGATATGGTGTGTCACCATTTTGAATGACGTGCAAATACAATGCAACAGGCTACTACGACTATGACGACTACGACGACACGGGACATACAACCCACGGTATAAAAGAGCTTCGTCTTAAAAGAAAGAGAGAAAAAGAAAAGGAAAAAGAATTACAAGCCCTCTCGGAGCCTCACCATGTCGATAAAGTCGAGCAGTGCTGACATGTTTAACGTGATTGCACCAGTAGCGATTGAAGAGCGGATGCTTGGATGTCGTTCTTGGGAGGCTAAGTTTGGCGTAGACTACCAGGAGATTGCTTTTTCCCCCATTGAAAGCAGGACAGTGGAGCAGGAGATACGTGATACAGAGATTATGTGTTTACACGGTAAACACAGGAGGGGCTGCCTCGTTCGATGAGCCGATGACTGCGTTTGGAGGCGCGAGGGAGTCCTGTAAATAGGAGTGGTCGGGCCGGCCGTCTGTATGCTGGGGCTTTACGTTGAACCGTTTTTGTCTAGCGAATGCCAGGTGTTCGTGAATTATAGTTTGTGATCTATTGCAGATCGAAACAATCATGCCAGAGTTCGAGTGCCACACTTCTGGATGCAAGCTGCCTTGACGCGACTACAAACCAGTCATCCACGTCAGAAGTGAGTCGGCATGACGTGTGATTGTGGGGAGGTGATGACTGATAATTTCTTTATGTTTCAATCCTCCATACATTTATAGGCGTACTTCCGTTTTAAAACCGCCTTTCTTTTTTAAATAAAGCGCATTTTAAGAAGTATCTTGTTCAGCACAGAAAGCGATATTTCATTTTTCACTTTCTGGCAAAACCTTCAATATGAACATATTGTTCTTCGTGAAAATCAGTAGAAATAGACTTCAGAATTAATTTGGAGGTTAAACTTCGTTAGGTAATCTTTTTAAGCACGCTGAACGATGTTTTTCTAAACAGCTAATAATTCCGAATATATGGCACGTACGATGACGAAAAAAAAAAGGAAATAATGTACGTGTTCATAGAATTGTAACATACGTCTCCTGAAGTGAACTTTCGTCGTCTCCTCAGTAAAGTAAATATTGTTTCAAGTAAAAGAATGCAAAGATCCCTACAGAAGTCCTAACTTTAGCGAGGCGAACAGGTCAATCATAGCAGCTTTGAGTATTGTTTTCCCAGGGTGAGAGAACGAACTGCAGAAGACTTGCAAACTACGCTTCGCAACAATGTCTTTTTTCTCGCCTTGTTTTTATATGCATAGTTTTTAACTACATTATGGCAATATTATTGCGAAAAAGAGCAGCTGAGGAAGCGGAGCCACCAAGTAGGTTAATCCAGGAGTATACTTTGACATCGGCTGGAATGCTTCATCATTGAATCGAGTCTCTGTGAATATTGAAGCTCAAAAAACTATTTTGCAAGTCGAACGGGTATGGCTTAAGGGGGGGGGGGGTGCAAAATCTAGAAGTCAGCAGATTTTCTGTTTCACGAAGAAAAAATTGCATTTTTTGTATTTCGCTTGTTTCTACACCACCTTGACTCCGAGTGTTGGCAAATTTTGCCCGTCTCCTGCGCACTCAACATCCAATTTGTTCTAACTTCAAGCTTTAACGTGGTGACTAGTTCTTTTGCAAGACCGTATGATAATTATACAAGGGTTCATGGTGGTGTGTGATCTCAGGGAGGGAGAAAAGTGTTCTGTAGTCCATCGCCCAGCACCGTGCTCGCCGGCCCGCTACCGGAACGGCGAGATGCAGACCGATTCGCCCGAGCCACAGCCTCAGTCGGGTCACTCCGCTGCGTCGTACAGGTCTCCGTCGCCAGCAAATCAGGCCATAGCAGAGTCTGCCCACTAGATGCCCTGCCCTCTAGATGCAAAGTTAGCTGCGTCGGTATGTAATCTGTAAAGGACCGTAAAAAGCATGACGCTGTCGATTAACGTGTACTTTCTTCCCTAAATTTTATCCAAACGCTTGCCACTGAGAACAAAGATAGCTTGCAGCTTTACAAGGCATGGCCAATCTTCTGCTTATGTGAGCAATGAAACATTTGGTGTGGACAAATGCTGTCGAGTTATTACTGGTCTTTGTGACTAGTTTCATAAGTATTCATAATGCATGGGCCTTTCTTTTTTCCAGATCATCACTTATTGCGTACATTCTTTTTTTTCTTTTTATATGCTATTCTGTACGCTGTTGAACTGGGCCATCAAACACTGTGAAACTGTCACATTTTCAACGAATTAGTAAGATCTTATTTACCATATAATTAAATCAGAGTTGACAAAATGGCGAATTAGACATGGTGCATTTTACGTCGTTTCCAAAAGCAGTTCAAGATGTTACAACGAAGTTGATAACAAGGCTGCCGTGTAGCCGTCGAAAGTTTTTTTTTCTATCAAACTTCTCGGGAGGCGCTGCGAGCGCCGACGAGTGCAGACGCGCTTCACGTTGGCTCCTGTTTTCATGATCAATTTCGCAGGGAAAATCACCGCGTGCATTTTTCAGAGCGATATCAAAGGGTTCGCTTCGTCATCCAGATTCTCGGGATACCAAAGACAAGGTGAGCCAACTGTTTTTCGTCTTTGTACTGCCTTTTATCGGTGCACACCACACGAGACGCTGTTAAGCCCAGCAAAACAGGCTAGTTTCTTCAGGGTGCCGATGCTGCAAAACCAATTTAATCTACTGCATCGGCAGTAGACGTGCAAGACATCGATACAGAATTGAGGACGATGGATGTACAACACGATGAGGATGAATCGCCAGCCACTACCGAGAGATACGAAGGCTGGCACACCGTTCACTAAGGACGTCGTCAAAAGCCCGGACATGGATCGGCCAGGGACGCTGACGGCTGCCAAGGGCGAACCCGGCTTTGGTAACACGCAAGCCAAAATGCAGGAAAAACGAATGAACCGCATCGAAAGAGCGAGCAGAATTCCCAAGCTGCCGGTGGGAGACTACAAAATAGCCATCCGACCCAGAGGAGGCCTACGCGTAACCAGAGGCATGAATCTGTGGCTTCTCCACCGGCACATTGACGCAATATGCCCCAACAAGACACAGAACACCATGGCAGTAAGCACCCCAGACCCTGACCGAGTTGACCAGTACAGAAAAACAAAGAAAATACTTATACGAGGCAAAGAATACGAAGTGACAGCGTATAAAACAGCAACAGAAGATACAGCCAAGGGTATAATTAAAAGAATTCCACTGGAAGAAACTCCTGGTAGCATCAGGGCGGCCCTTGTCACTGAAAAAAACCACAGCATCAGCACGGCTAAACGAATGGGGAATACTACAGCGGTCATTGTGATCTTCAGTGAAAACAAGGTACCCCCCAGTGTGTGCTATGATGGAGTAATAATACCGTGCACACTATACCACAAGCAAATTGACTACTGCAAGCAGTGCAACAGACTTGGGCATAAAAGTGACGTGTGCCCCAACCCCCAAGATAAACTTTGTGCTGGTTGCGGCATTCCCAACCCTAGAGACGACCACAGATGTGACCCTAGCTGTCAAATCTGCGGGAAAGACCACGCTACAACCGATAAAAGCTGCACAGCCAGGTTCAAGAAACCTTACATTGTAAAACAGAGACAATGGGCCAGACTACAAGAATATCAAACACAAAGCTCATCTCCTTCATTAGGGCGTCCACGGGAGCGGTCGACATCGGGACCCGGAAAACGACAACAAACAAGACCCCGCTTCGGTTCAAGGCGCCGCAGCCCTACAAGCTCCTACCCCAGTTCCAGGTCGGGATCGGCGTCTAAGAGACCAACAAGCAATGTGAGCTGGCAAGATAGAGCACGCGGCTTGCGACTGGCGGGAACTCAGGAGGTTAAAAACAACAATGGTAGCAATACCAGCAACAGTAAGGATTTAAAATGGCTTAAAGATGAAAACAGACGAATGAAAGAAATGATAGATCAGATGCAATCTCAAATGGAGCTCCTCACTATTGAATGCGAATGCGGCAAACACAGAAGCCCTAATATAACTAATACTGTAATGCAGAACAAAACACCCATAGCCGACGAGCACATGAAGGTAACTACCTCTCCGTTAAAAAGAAAGGCCGAAACGCAGAAAACTACAGATCCTCCAAGCACTAAACAAGAAAGCATCTCACAGTAAACAAGCAGGCGGGAAGTACAACCACATTTCTATCTTTTGCTGAGTACACCTCTATTCCATATTATGCACTAGCCAATTGCAGTCGAAAATAAGTAACGGCTGCTAAGAAGTGCACAATGACGTTTTATTCTGCTGAAGACAAAAACCAAAGCAGGAAACTATTCAATTGCCTGCAGTGCTTTGTCGAGCGCAATCTCTTTGTCTCTGGTAGGGAATAAAATAAGAGCACACGCTATTGAGTGAATATTCATTCGAAGTGTTCTCAACCTTTGGCCCGGGTTACCCAAATTAGGTTTTTATTTTTGGAGGGAAGTAAATTAAATATTACGAGTGTTTATAATTTTTCGGACAGCATATTTTAAGACAGCACCATACGTGCGACGTTCGCATAATGCTGATTTTCGCACTATGTCCTAACTAAGCCAGTTTGTGATGCAATGTTGTGATCAGTTAATAATATTGGAAAACGTCTGCAATTAGCACGCGCAGTCTGTGATGACTATAGTTTCACCATCTGTGAGTGCACCATAACGCAAGAAAGACAATTTGTGAAACTTTCACAATTGAGCCATCACGTTTCAGTGTTGTAATATTTACAAACATAGTCCCATGCCGAGAATAATTAAGCCTTGAGTAGACGTAGACTGGCTAAACAAACCCGCCATGGTGGTCTAATGGGTAAGGCACTCGGCTGCTGACCCGAAGTTCACGGGATCGAATCCCGGCCGTGGCTGCCGCATTTTCAATGGAGCCGAAAATGCTTGAAGCACGTGTGCTTAGATTTAGGTTCATCTTAAAGAGCCCCAGGAAGTGGAAACTTCTCAACCCCATTACTACTGCGTCTCTCATAATCATATGGTGGCTTTGGTATGTTAAACACCAAGAATTAAGAAGTAATAATAGCTGAAAGAAAAAGCATGTCGAACAAAGACTCTTTACACGACGTGTAATACCATCATTGTCTACAGATCTCACGTTGGGTACTTGTTTCGCTTCCAAGACAGAGGTGACAGTTTTCTTCTAACCCTTATTGTTTTGAACAATGCGTTGCTAACATCCAGGAACCCAACAACCTTGTTAAAGGGTCACAAACGACTCTAAAAGCACAAGAAATATGCATTAGCAAATACGTGAAACAAGTGTATGAACGATTTCTCGCTCAAATAAGACTGTGATCCAGTCGCGTATACTTATTGTAGCAATACTGATTGTTGCCTTAGTTGTGTTTGAAGTGCCGCTTGTGCTTGTCGTTGAGTGTTTCTTTACTTTGTGTTTGTATTATTTGCGGCCAAATTATGTCAGTAAGCGCGTATACTTACCCCGGTAAAAGATCTTGCCTGTAGTTTTACGTTCTGCTTCTTCATCCTAGATGTGGACCTGGTGAACAGCTTCACGAGTCGGGACATCCTGGCAGCCGGAAGTCAGGGCAACAGTGAAGGAAATGACGACGTCGCCATAGCGGTCATCATGAGCTTGCTGGAAGCGGACGCTGGACTTGGTGGATCGGTGGACTTCAGTGGCATGCAGTGGCCCTTGCCTTGAAACACCCGTTCGCCCTCCTGTTTACGCCGACCTCTCTCGAAACGTTTCTTGCGTCGAACAGAGAAAAATACAGCATCTATGGACATGTTCGTGCGAAGATATTGCATCTATAGTCTGTATTCACTCCGAAGTGTGTGTACGTTACCGCACAGAACTCTAAGTCACGCTTCGGTAAAGACTGAGCCCAGCAAGAAATGTTTCTTCTTGTCCAGCGTGGTTCGCAGTAACCACGTGGTGTGCTTGTCATAGACTGCTGGTTTTATTACTTAGACTTTCTGTGTTTTAACAGTGAGTTCTGACTCAATACAGCAATGTAGGTTGTGCTCCGCTATTTCCCTGTCCACAGATTGACGTGGTACCATGTCACACAGCCGCTTCACAAGCATCGTAAAGATAATCTCTCTACCCTTTCTGCGCATTCCCTGAATGCGTAAACGCATACATTTGGAATCGCACGCCGCAGAAAAAGATTGACTAAGGAGCACTGTGACGAAGCACTGTGCTGACAGTCGTAGAGATCACTTGCAGTCGGACTAGAGCACGTTAGAAGCTGCTTGCACGGTATTCGTAAAACAAGGAAAACAAGTGTCTGATATAGCTCGTTTCTACGTCTTTTTTTTTTTGCAAAGCGTCAGCGGATGCTCATACCGTGAGCCTTCGAAGGCAAGTAATCTGACGCGGGCTTTGATTTACACGCAGTTGGAAGTGAAAAAAGTACAATTCTTTAGACTCATCACGTCATATTCGATAAGTATAGTGGTCGCAGGAGTGTTGGCGACATGATGAGAGATGTAAGCTGTTATACCACGGAATATAGTGAAACAACATTTTACTTGCGGCAAAAATAAATAACATTAAAACTGAGAAACAGTCCGAGTCACGTTGCGTAAACTTTAATGATGTGCTTGAATCCCGTTGTGTTTTAATCACGATTATCTTAATGACAATCGTGAAGGCTTTGTTCGTGTCATGAATTCCACAAGCAAATGGAGATACGCAGCCAGCTAAACTGAGCGATGATTCTGTGTTCGCCATAAGGTGTCCAATGCGACAGTTTAACAATAAAAGAAATAGTGCAATGGTATTTCAAGGTGTATATGAGGAAAACCCACGACAAGTGTGCTCGTTAAATTAGGATCCGAATATGCGAATATTTGTGTCAAGATCAAGGTCATTACATGAGGTCGCGATGTTATTCTTCCATGGCCTATTGTATTAAAGTTATTCACTTTCTCCTGTTCAAATACATATGTTTGAAGGATAGTGACATGTTTGTTACTGCTGTCATTATTCTTCTACCCTTGTGCCGTTTCTTTGAGCGAGATCCGCGACGAGCAATTCTGTGACAGAAAATAAAAACGTTTCCAATGAGCCCAACTCTGGGTACTCATTACACGGTAGCACACGACCCCGATTTGAAGCATTCCATTTAGCGATGACTTGGACATTTGAAACTACATTGCAAAATGTTCACGTGGAACAGTGTGCTACGAAGCTACCCAAGGGCGCTGCTTTCTTAATCGTTGCGGTTATCGGTGAGCCTTGTTACAGCGAGTGAGTTCTGCGGAGTCCCGAAAAGTAGTGAAGGCCTATGAAATGGAGAAATGACAGCCACACATTCGTAGCATGAAGCCATGAGTAAATCCGCAAGCATTTTTTCGAACAAAGATCTTCTAGTTGAAAGAAAATTCGTCCTGTTTCCCGGACCTGGACGAATCTTTCTTCAACTAGAACAATATTGTCTACGTACTCTTATTCTTTTCTTAATGCGGTAGAGAGAGAGATAAATGAAGGAGGGAGGCAAGGAGGTTAATGAAGCTAGAACTTCGCTCATCGGGCTACCTAACTGAACCAGAAATTTATGGAATAAAAAAGGCTCACAGGTAAAGTATCTTCCCTAAAAGAAGGTCGTCCTAACCTCTGCAAGTGTGCTTTTTTTTAGCCCAGTGGCTGAGACACTCGACATAGAGTGTGGCACTGTGGTTTCGAAACTCAGTACAGCCTCGAAGTTTTCCTTTAATTATACGTCTAGTTATCTTTAGCGCATTAATGAGGTTGAGATATACACAAGCCCGGCAAGCCTGGGAATTTAGCCCAGTGGGTAAGACACTGGCTTTTGGAATGTGGGGCCGTAGGTTCGAAACTCGGTGCAGCCTTGCATTTTTTTATACGTGAATTTCTTCGTGGCGCATTCACGATGTTCAGAGATAGAGATGTTGTGCATGCTTGGGCCTATTGCCCAATAGTTAAGGTACTCGCCTTTAGAGCATGAGCCAGTTGTTTCGAAACTCAACGCAGCTTTACAAGTTTTATTTTCTTTTCTATATAAGTTTCTTTAACATGATTTTTATTACATGGCAGAAAGATGGATGGACGAACAGACAGCTTTAATTATTGAGGTGGCTTCTATGCCATAGACGTATATAAAAGCTCCACTCACAGTCTCCGTTTCAAGTAGTATAAGCAAACTAAGCCATCAATCAATATTTATTAGTCGAGTGAGAAAACGGGTAATACAGTGAAGGTAAATATGCAGGAGATATCCCAAGGTTACTAACTGCAGGCTGGAGGTGATCAATAGGCGTGAAATTTATTATAAGACTCTGTGATAGCGGCTCAACATTAGTGGGACGTCAAACCGTGAAAAGACGGTCCTCTTGAGCGCGTAGGAGCCTCCTAAGCAGAAGCTTCCCCTGATGCTTTGGCTTACCCGCCATGCATGTCGAAAAGCGGTCGAAAAAATTGGGGTCTTATCACCCCTGATATGGCTCAAGTTTTTTCCGACGTCACAACTTGCAGCGAAGAATATATTCTCCGTTTATTTTGGAGCAACCCGAGCAGAAGCTTCCCCTGATGCGTTGGCTTTCCCGCAATAATATTGAAAAGCAGCCGAAAAAGTTGAGATTCTTATCACCCCTGATAAGGCTAAACTTTTGTCTGACGTCATCAGATGTTTTTAGCCGTTTTCGACGTATGCGAAACTAAATAAAAAATGCGATATTAGGTCCAGCACTTCAAGGTGTGAGGTCAAACAAAACTTGAGCCTTATCAGGGGTGATAAGGGCATCAACTTTTTCAACTGCTTTTTGACAATCATTGCGAGAAAGCCAACGCATCAGGAGAAGCTTAAGCTCGTGAGATTTTATTATAAACAAACAGTATATCCTTTCTTACACGGTGTGACATCAGACAAAAGTTGAGCCTTATCAGTGGTGATAAGGGCCTCAACATTTCCGGCTGCTTTTCGACAAGCAATGGGGGAAAGCCAACGCATGAGGGGAAGCTTCAGTTCGGGAGACTCTAGTATAAACGTACAATAAATCTATCGTTGCGTGGTCTGACGGCAGGCAAAACTTGAGCCTTATCAGGCATGGTAAAAGCCTCTACTTTTTCGGCTGCTTTTTTTTGGCATGCACTGCGGGAAAGCCAACGCATCAAGGGAAGCTTTAGCTCGGGAGGCAAAGCGTACAAAGCGTAACTTCCTCCGTAGCCCATGGATCCAGTAGCCTGCGGCTTGTTGCCACCGTCGCCATCTACATGAGGAGGGGACAACTAAGAGCAAACGAAAAATAAAAAAGTAAAGTATGATGTCATAACCAGAAGTAGTAGCGACGTCACGCATTTGCCATACAATGGCGCGAAATGGAATTTTTTTTCAGGTGCTGACTTTTGATGTGCTGTTATTAATACGCACTTTTGTTGCGCCTAATTGTGGTTCGCTTCTTGCACGCAAAGAAAGAAGCAAAAAAGAAAAATTGTGGAAGCAAAGTTGTTTTATTAGCCAAATAACGTACTTGCAATATGCACAAGAAATCTCGCAAAAGCAATTGTGAGACAACTGTTCACTAACACAATAGCATAGACGTTCGAAAACTCACGTTGCCCAATCGTTGAAAACCACAGCAGCGAGACAGCAGCTTTTAAAATATATCTTTAGCAGCCCTAGAGTACAGCGTCTCGTTGCTTAGCGTGTCGTGTTCACCGTCAGCAGAGGCGAGGGTACGCTGGCCATGCGCCACCGAAAGCAGTCGGCAGTCACAGGAGCCGCTCTCGACACATTCTGTGAGCTAGTGAGCTCTGTAATACCACACTAGTAAACAGCGCATAAAAATAAGTAGGCTACTGAAGGTAAGCACGAAACCACCCCGGAAAAGTGAGCGATGCTTCATTACCATAGAAATGCGCTTAACCAAAGACTACCCCGAACTACACACACGCTCCAAAGTAAAACCGTTGGGTCATGTTACCGGACTGCCTGCAAATTGTCCGCAGTTTCTGAAAATGAATGAACAAAATAGGGTGCTCAAACACACACTAAAAGCTACAAATTTTTACAAGTAATGTACTACATTTTTGTCAGAAATAAAATCAATGCTATTAAAAATAAACGTTTAATTATTTTATTTGTTTTTAATATTTTCCCCTCCTCACCTAGTGGCGCTTCAGTCATCAGGCGGCTGTTGATGTCGGTCGCATTAGGTTCCGGGTCACTTTTCGTTCCGACTTTCGCGATCTATTTAGATTGACTTTGCATGCAGTATATCCTTCGTTGCATAATCTGTCATCAGACAATATTTGATCCTTATGAGGACTTATAAGGACCTCAGCTTTTTCGGCTGCTTTTCTACAAGCATTGTGGGCAAGCCAACCCACCAACGGAAGCTTCAGCTCGGGAGACTATAAACGTACACTATATTCTTCGTTGCGCAGTGTGACGTCAGACAAAAGTTCAGCCTTATCAGGGGTGAAAAGGCCGGAACTTTTTCGGCTGCCTTTTTTTTTACATGTATTGCAGAAAAGGCAATGCAGCAGGGGAAGCTTCAGCTCGGAAGACTCTAATATATAAACGTACAGTATAAACTTTGTTGCACGGTGTGACGTCAGACAAAAGTTGAGAATTATCAGTGGTGATAAGGGCCCGAACTTTTCGGCAGTTTTTTTACATGCATTGCGGAAAAGCCAATGCATCAGGAGACACTTCAGCTCGGGAGACTCTAATATAAACGTACAGTATATCCTTCGTTAAACGACATGCAGTCAGACAAAGTTTCGCCTTATTAGAGATGATAAAAGCCTCAACTTTTCGGCTGCTTTTTTTTACATGTATTGTAGGAAAGCCAGTGTGACAGGGGAAGCTTCAGCTCGGAAAACTCTAATAATAACGTACAGTATAATCTTCGTTACACGACAAGATGTCAAACAAAAGTTCACCCTTATTAGGGGTGATGGGGGCCTCAACTGTTTCGGCTGCTTTTCGACATGCATTACGGGAAAGCAAATGCATCAGGTGAAGCTTCAGCTCTGGAGACTAATAAAAACGTACAGTATATTCTTTGCTACATGACATGACGACAGACAAAAGTTCAGCCTTATCAGGGGTGATAAGAGCCTTAACTTTTTCGACTGCTTTTTGACACACATTGCGGGAAAGCCAACGCATCAGGGTAAGCTTCAGCTCGGGATAAAGGAAGGGAGGAAGGAAGAAGCGGAAGGACAGGGAGGTTAGCCAATCCTTAAACCGGCTGGCTATACCTGTGCTAAGGAAGAGGGCAAGGGAAGAAGTTCCATCAAATCAAAAACAAAAAGAAAGAAGGAGTGGAGATGATTTTATTCATAAAAGTATGTGCATTTGGCGTCTAAGTTCGCGCATTATCACACATATTTCTTATCCTGACGACATTCAAGCAAGGTTTGTCGCGTCACTGCGTAATTGTCCGTCTGCAGCATGAACAACTAGCACATTTTGGTGATCATTCGAAGTAGGAATATGTTTAATAAATTGAATACTATAGGGTGTGAAAATGTAATAAAGCTTCTTTAAGGAAACAGTAATGAAAGAAAGCTACGTTAGTGAGGTGGGGTTTCGCACCGGGGGCGTAATGGTTTAAAGGCGAGTGTCTTGACCACTCAGGTAAGCGTTGATTGATTGATATGTGGGGTTTAACGTCCCAAAACCACAATATGATTATGAGAGACGCCGTAGTGGAAGGCTCCGGAAATTTAGACCACCTGGGGTTCTTTAACATGCACCCAAATCTGAGCACACGGGCCTACAACATTTCCGCCTCCATCGGAAATGCAGCCGCCGCAGCCGGGATTCGAACCCGCGCCCTGCGGGTCAGCAGCCGAGTACCTTAGCCACTAGACCACCGCGGCGGGGCACTCAGGTAAGCGTCAACGTTGGCCGAGTGCCAATGTAATTGAACCATATATGGATACTCTGTACCAGAGATTTAAAAAGAACAAAACAAAGGGAACACTTTCTGTTAAGACATTAGTGAAGTCTTTCGTAATGTGGGGATAAAAGCCCCTTCAAGGAACATTTGCATTCGAAGACACCAGGAAAATTCCGGCTTTGCGAAAAATTATTTTATTGTGATAGCAATTATATGGATACTCCGGCTAGGTTTTGCCGCCGGTGTCGGTGTGGCCGCCATTCACCGTATATGTATACACATGTATATATGTGTAAACGCAAGAAAGAAAAGTAGTCCAGAAAAAGACTGGTGCGTGGGATCGAACGTCTTACCTTTGAATTGTGAGAGCGAGGCGTTAGCCACCGAGTTACCAAAGAGCACCTCCTTCAGCGTCGAAACGGCGAGCTATTTATATCTACCACTTAGCGCTGGCGATGGCCACATGGGGAACTATCGTGTTTTCAGCATTACCAGCGAGATGGTGCAATGAGCGCGCGTCGCCTAGAAATACTGTATATGCTACCTTTAGGTAGCATACTTTGGTAACTTATACAATATATACTGTATATGCTTTCGTTAAGCAGCGCTGTAGCTATAGGCCGCAGGGCCCCAGGGAGTGTCCGCTTTTTATGTACATATATATTTCTCTATGTGAAAACGGCAGGTGCATTTGGATAGGGGTGAAATATAAACAATCTGGGTGTTTAAAAGGGCCACAAAAGCTAGTTTTTAACCACGACCTGGCTGGTAACATCTGAGGTTTTGCGTTGCGAAACCACGATATGATTTTGAAAGACGCCATGCGTGGAGGGATCCAGAAAGTTTGACTATCTGGTGTTCTTTAATGCACTGGCATCGCACAGTACACATCCCTCTACCATTTCACCTCTGTCGAATTGCGACCGCTTTGGCCGGCATCGAAGCCGTGGCCTTTGAGTCAGCCGTCGAGCATCTTAGCCACTGATCCACCGCGGTGCACGGACCAACCACAGTCTATGTTAGGTGGGCTACTACTGGTCTGTTCTCGAACAAGCAGGTGAAATTTAAGTGCATTTAGTACAGCACTTTCTTTATAATAGAATATATATAAAAGCATGTAAGTGACCTGAGGATCGGGCAAGAGAGGGCCACTCATGAATCTTGTCTTCAAAAGCCGCTATAGCTGTGCGAGCGTCTGCATTCTGGTGACCGATATAGTCCTATGGTCAGCTGCGCGTGAAATCAAAATATATTAGCTTTCTTCAGCTTAACACTGAAACTGAACGCTTTGCTGCTGCTAAAACGTCGGTAGAAGACGGCAGCTCTGCTCCTTGATGCACATGGCGTCACATGCGCCATGGAAAAAATGGCGGTCGCCGTTTGTAGGCGGGACTAGCAGTCAGTGACTCTTAAGGCTTGTTTTCCCCTGAAATCAGTGGCGTACCCAGAGGGGTAACAGTTTTCTATATGGTAGCAATGACCTTTGTAACCTAATCACGCTATCAGGCCCCGCATATCTGTGTGAAACACTTTGCTGCATGAATTGTGAAACTAAGTTGCACCTTCTACACTATACTAACATCGCCAATCAAGTCATGGCTGTGAAAGAAAGGCTAGCTGTTCTGTATGCCACCCCTCCCACTGTTACGGATGCACGCGCCTGCAGGAAGTTCTGCGGATGCCCTTCTATATCTCTACTTTTTCCTTTCTCTTTCTAATCCCGCGTTCGTAGATTTGGGTGCCCTTTAAAGAAGCCCAGGTGATCGAATGTACTGGAGCCCTCCATTGTGGCATCCAAGCAATATTAATATTATTATTAATATTATTATTATTACTCCTTTCTCTCTTTTTTTTTCGTTGCTTCACTCATAGGAACGCAATCGTATAGAACTCACAAATGCTTGGTATGCTATCGAGCCTGGACGGCAGAGGTGGTTACTACAGTACCCTTCGGGCCGGAGACAACCAGGCTCCAATGCCGCCTAATTTGAAAGCTGTGTTTTGTTTATTGCTTCATTGTTCTCACCTTTTCCGTTTCTCTTTTGCTCTCCTTCTATCCGCCACGCCAAGCAGTGTTATCGTTTAGCGCTCACCTTTCTCGTCCTTCTCAGCTCCTTTGCTCAGCACTTCTCGTATTACTATACTTTACTCCCTCCCACTCCAGGCTCTAATCGTTTACCCCACCGCGCCACTCTCCATCACTCTCCTTCGCACAGCTCTTTCTCCCCGCTTTATTACTTTTCTCTCGCCCCTACTGTACCTGGTAGGGGGGACTGCCCACTTTCTGTGGCGCATGCCCATCAAAGTTTTTGCAAACACCACCGAACTTACCTATAGAATAAACAGCTACGCCGTTAAAAAGAGGTCGGATGGTCGGTCGATCGGTAAGAACATTTCTGCGGTATACTGCAGTGTGATGACCCCGTGTCAGGTGGGACGTCCCACATATGGACGTCCAGGACTTACCATGTCGCCGCTTTGCGGGCTTGCTGGATGGCACAGGTTCATTTCTTTGTTTTCTACACCTCTCCTTAAAATTTCTACGAGAGAAACATAAGGACGCCAGCGCTCTTCGACACCAGTGCAGGTTTATCTTCTCTTCTTAAAAATGTTCGTGGGTTCTTTCTGATAGGAAGAAAACTTACCCTATTTATTTTTTTACTGTAGAGGTCTGAAGGCCGCTGCGGCTGCACTTCGCCGAGCACGACTGTTGGCGTGATGTAGTAATCGGCAGTGCCCTATTTATTCGAGTGATTTTGCAATGGAGGGCGCTTAGGGGCAGCCGTTCGTGATGTGTTGCGTCATAAATTACTTCTAATCTTAGGTAAAGTCAGCGTATGAAGGTGGTAATCGCTAAGGTGCTCTAGGTGGTTAAACATTTTTTTATTATTTTCCCTGGACTGTGGCCTATCCAACGCTCAATACACTACCATTACTTTACAAATTTGGTCATGCATAACATGACCAAAGAGAAAATAGAAGGTTTAATTGGAATTATCAGAGCACCCCGTGACACTGGTATTAGATTCCTGCCTCCAGCCTGTTCTCAGAAGGCATTGAACTTTCGCAAGCATAATAGCAAGTGTCAGCGAGGTCACAGTTTTACGTCTGCAAAAGTGAGGGCCGTAATATGACCATCATCTTATCGAAAAGAAAATGCGCGCAAGCGGCGTATGCAAAACTCGCGTGACCTTCACGCATGACTGAACAGTGCATGTCGTTAACATGCACGCTTGCTCGTTGCACTTAACTTAATTAATGAGTATTCGGGCCCCTAGCGACACTGCACATTTTCGCTGTATGCCTGTAGATTTATTTATTTTTGTAGATGTAGTTCTTTCATCTTGCCTCGAGGGCTAGCTTATATGCATAATGTTTTTCTCTGTAAATGCAGCTAACTTACAGGGCTTCTTCTGGCTAACGGTATTGATTTTAAGGAGAAGAAGAATCATAAGGAATATTCAACACAATTTTTAAGACACGTTTGCGCTCGTTGGTTATCTCTCTTCTTCAGCTAATTAAATGACGTTTGTTATTAAAAGGCTCATTATTTTTTAAAGAAAAGGTTATTTATCAGCACTCATGAATGTTCACTGGTAAAGTAACAGTTTCATTTCAGGCCCAATATCTAACTAATCGTATAGGGGTAACTGTCGCCAATAAGCGGCGGCAAATACTATTTCAATTGTTTTTATTAAAATAAACAATATACGTCAATAAGGTCATCCGTTATCTGGACAGCCAAACTATAAATCTGAATAGTACGTATTCTTCGCACATATAAAAATAATTCATAATTCAATTTTTGTTGATGGTATAACATCAAACCAAAATGTTTTTGTTTTTGATTTTTTGAATATTGTACTCAGCTTTTTTCACCTTCGTAACAAGATTTGCAGTGTGATATAATACAGCGCCATTTTTCAGCAGCTTACAAAACGCAGTTGCATCGCTGGTAGTACAATGTTAAGTTCAGTCAATTTCGCTGGAACAGATACCTTCTAAATATTCAGTGTGATTGCGCAAAATATCCAGTTCTTCATAAGGAATCCAGGAAGTTTAGAGTAATTATCGAGCTGTATACTATTCAGTTCACGTCGACATTGTATATGAAGTCTCATGAACAGCCGGTGCGAAGCTATTCTGTTTTGTCGGTTACAGTTATGGGAAGAGCTCTTACTTGTTGTTTTGCGTAAATTATAGAAATGGCTGATAATGCTGCTTGTAATGACTATAGTCCCTTGGAGACCCTTGAGTACATCCTTTATGACTATCTTTGATAGTGTTTATCGAGACTACAACTCATAATTACGCTATCTAGTACTTTCGACGGACATTCAATCGCCACAATGATACCTCTGATAATCTCATTTAGAGAAGCAGAACGAGAATTATTGCGACACAGCTGTAGAAACTGCTGCAATTCTTGAAACAAGCATGCAATAATGTGTTTATTGTTTGTTTTTAGCGTTAGAAGTTAGGTAGTGCGTCTATTCGCTCCTTATCTTTCAACATAGTATTCTTCTTTCGCCTGATTCGGTGTTACGAACACGCTTTGCAGCAAAAACTGATACGAGGTTACAACAACCGTTTTTGGAACCGTAGACATCCGCCACCGCCGTTGTCCGTAATGACTATCACTCGAAATAGGAAAAAAATAACAAAATATATACAGGTTGGGACGACGTTCAAACATGAGTCCTCTGCGTAGCAGCCCAGCATTCTACAGCAGCACCGTGCTGGTGTTCGGAACTCTTTTGCAAAAGGACTCTGTATTACACATGCCACGTTAACATCAGTAATATAGCGTGCTAGATGAGTACAGTTAGAACGATGTGCCACACAATGCTAATTCTGTATCCCGGTGTCACGCAATGCGAATCGCGTAACGAGTGGGTCGTTGAATTCTTCCAATCCATTACAAAGGGCTCAGACAAAAGTCTTCATCGTCATCAGCCGCTGCATCAACGAAGTGCACACAATGCGTCGCAAATGCATAGTGGGTACATCACTTCTCCGCAGAATGACAATTATTGGCAAATAATGACGATGACTATGGTCTACGGCGCAGTGCAGCTCCCAAGCGTACTTCTATTAGTAACTCCAGGAGTGTTTACAATGTGTGCTAGAAATGGTAGCTCTTCCAGTTTTTCTGCGACTGTGTTGTGATTTCCGCTAGGGCCTGACATTTTTTTTTTGTCACGCTATAGGTTTCCTACATACCAAATTCTATTCTCTCTATCTATAAAGATATCACGATAGAATTCGTCGCTGTCCTCTTGGTGCTGCAAATAAGGGGCGGCCAATCACACATGTCTTTTCTGTTGATCACACAGTGTTCCGTGCCCGTGTTTTCGCTCTATTGCCTCTAAGCTAAACATCACTGTAATCGTGCATTCCTCTGGAAAGGATACAACCTCGTACTGCCCGATGCTGATGACTCGATGACAGTAGATCACCTGCGCCAGCCACTCCTGCTCCAGTTGTCATTAAAGTTTTAAATAAACATTTAGACGCCTGATCACCGCCAGAAGAAAAACGGGGCACACGAAAATAGCGTCAACGCTACTGATTTTATTCACGGAGAGACAGCAAACGTTTTCTCAGAGATATGTACCATCACTCGCAGCAACAAGTTCTGACACATTAATGCCATGCCCTCGTTGCATAGGACGTGATGCCTTCCTTCACTATTGTGCCTGGCAGTGCCACTTCAGATGTTTGTATTAGAGAATGCTTCCCAGAGACAGCGCTAAGTAGGCCCTTTTCTGTAAAGAATGTTACTGTATTTACGTTTCTCTTAAATATTACTATTTATCAAAAAATGTTTCATATTGTCAAAATAAGAAATGATGTAGCCTTTAGAACAAGAAAAACAGTGCGAACCACAGGACAACTGGACAGACACATCTTAATCACTGTCCATCTCTAACCAAACAACCCAAAGCAGCACACTAGCCAGGTGACCCTCTCTCCTGCAGACAGCGGGTCGGCAAGGCCGCGCTGTCCAAAGGCCGAAGGCGATTCTAATGCTACGACAAACTATGTGGTCTTCGAAACGCCAGCATTTAATTTATCTTTCATTCCACGTGCCATTTCCTGAGAAGTTTCAGACAACTGCCTTTCGCCAGGGGTCTGCCTCAGTCGAGTATTTCGAGCATTTTGGGCGTGTCGAATGCGCACGCACCTCTGGAATACTAACGACACGTTGAATGCTACGCCGAGTTAGCAGCCTGGCACTATTTCGCGCCAACCTGACACGTCATGGTCTGGTCTCCAGAGCAGGTGACTGAGAGGCGAGTGATATCGGCTTCGCGTGCAGTGACAAGCCTTAACGCCACTTGGAGGACAAGTAAGAGATTCAGCAACGCTTGTGCAAGTTGATGGTATTCGTTTTTACGCGGAATGTATTCGTGCTTTTCTATACTGCTCAGTTACCTTCCAAATTTGTCTGCTACGCCAGCAGGTGGCATACGTTATCTTTGGGGACTACGTGTCGAGGCTACGGCAACAGACCAGCTGGGTTTCGTTTGATAAAATGGCCTCGACATGTGTCGCGAACGTGCGAGCCGAGCGGGTGTACAAACTTCATTAGAATTCGTTATACTGCAAAACCCACGTCACGTGGTAGCACGTCGATAAACTGTCGTCAAGTTCTTTAAACCTCTGGTATATAAAAGGGTGGCGGGAAGTAAGCCGTACGTAGTGCGATGGCATGCTATGGTGCGCCGTAAGGTTGGGAAGCGTTAGGTCACCGAGAATTGACAAGAATAACATTTTGAAGGCCACTGCTAATTATGAGGTGGCACGACGTTTTCGGCTAATTTGTGTGACTTTGATAACACGTAGAAAACAAAAAAGCGAGGTGCACGTACCCAAGACGAGGCTTATCTATAGCGCAATGCCACAGCAAAAGCATAAAGACGTTCGTGGGCGCAAAAGTGACCACTTTTACTCCTAGTTGTTCAATGCGGTAACTGAAGTCTAATTCCTTTTCCACGCGTTCTTAACGGGATAAAGAACTGTTTTTTTTTCACTTTTTGTGCGTGTGTTTGCGACGTGATCGTCCAGCCGAGTGGTAGAAGGGGGGGAGGGAGGAAGAGGAAGGAGCTATGTTGGAAAAAACAAAATATTGAGCTTATGTACAAATTCTAAAGTGTGTAGCATATATATTGAGTGAGACGTATATCTGATTACATAATTTCGAAACGCTGTCTCAATCAAGCAAAAATAGATAAAGCAGAAAGTTTACTTTCGATCAAGAATAACCACACGCCAGTCAATTAGTTCTATTATCCCATTTTCTGGCCCAAACATAGGGCGTGTTTGTGAGCTAAGCGGTGATGAGGGTGAAAAACACGAGAAACAGCGTGAACCGCACGACAACAGAGTAGCTATGGGCTGAGCGCTGACTTGCCATCAAAGCTTCATTCCGTACAAGGTGCCTGTGCACGGATAGTATACACGTACAGGCGCTCCAAAAGTAAAACGGAGCACGCGAGCTGTGGCCAAGCTACAACAAACTGAGTGGCAGAGCGTTCCATTAAAAAAGTGGTTCTTTGTTTTTATGCGGAAATTGAGACACTATACATTCTGGCACATTTCCGAACAAAAAATAAAGAACCCCTTCTCTGATTGAGCACGCCGGCAATCACCTTTGCGTAACTTGGCCACCACTCGCGTGCTCTGTCTTACTCTTGGAGCACCTGTGCATGAAACATTAAAGCATGGCGGGATAACAGTGACTGGACATCTGGTAAAGATTCTATCTAACCAACTAATCAAGAATAAATCGACTAAGTTGATTAAACAGGACTATGAAAGCTGGAAACTACTGGAATTTTCATTGCACTCCGAAGTGATCTTCTCACTTAATTGGTCTTACGAACTTCCCAAAACGCTCTATGAATTAGCTAGTTGGGTGATGGCAACGAAAGAGGTGAAGGAGAAAGGCCAGGAGTAGGACAAAGTACTCGCTTGGAAGTCAAAAAGCCCTTCGTAACTTACTAATATAAAAGCACACTCGGGGCCACGTGGCTTGTTCTCGGGCTCGATCCAGTCATTGCCGACACGCTTGAGAGATGTGCACAATATTCAGAACACTAACGGCGGTGGTGTAAGTATTGCAGGTGGTGGTGCAACTCCGATAAGTCTTAACGCATCTGTTTCCGACTAAGCACTGTTTACGTGTGCTTTAGCAAACTTTGATCAACTCACGGCCTTGTGGGGGAGTGTTAAACAAGTGCGTATATATTGTTTTCTCCTCATAACTGCAAGGTTTTCTGCAAGTACAAAATCTTGACACGTATTTGATAGTGTCCACAAAGAGCCTTGATTGATTGATTGATTGATATGTGTGGTTTAACGTCCCAAAACCACTATATGATTATGAGAGACGCTGTAGTGGAGGGCTCCGGAAATTTAGACCACCTGGGGTTCTTTAACGAGCACCCAAATATGAGTACACGGGCCTACAACATTTCCGCCTCCATCGGAAATGCAGCCGCCGCAGCCGGGATTCGAACCCGCGCCCTGCGGGTCAGCAGTCGAGTACCTTAGCCACTAGACCACCGCGGCGGGGCTCCACAAAGAGCCTTGTCCTGAGGTCCACTTCATCGTGTCTGTTCGTAGCGAAATTTAATAAAGGTATTATGGTGACGCGGGTTTTGTCGTAATTAAAGCTATGCGCGACGTACACATCACGAACATCGCCTACCCAGCGGTGGTCTTTTGGGATGACTCGCAGCCATCGTAAGCTGGTCAGGGTGCTTCTGCATGCCAGCAGGGGTTAATGTGCCTGTCGGACCCTCGACTTCTCACGCACCCCTCTAACAATGGGCAGCCTGCAAAGCCTAGGCACTGCCTACGCACCCTGGTGGGCAGCGTGGGGACAACCAACGGGGTACGCGGGCGTCCGCACAATTGGAGCGATGTCCATCCGACAGCAGCGGAGAAAACCACACGGGTCGCAGTGCGGTCAGAGGTGGCCCGCTGTGCAGCCGACGCCGCCGCCATCTAGTGTCCCCATGCTTTTTGTTCTTTTTTTTTTCGCTTTGGATGGCACGTGAGTGCTTGTTCCTCTTGTCGTGCTCTGCGAGAGACACAGCTGTGACTGTGTGTGGGTTTGGGGGTTGGGTGCTCGCGCTTAACGCTGAGGGCATGGGAGGCGCATCGTACCTTCCACTGTTCTTCTGGGCGGCGATTACGCAACACGTAATTATCTGTAACAAGTGGTTGTGGCAGAAAGGTCATTGTGTGGCCGTCACGCTTGTTTTCCTCGCATTCCTTTATTAAATCATCTGCCTAAGGATTACTTGGCACGTAGTTTCCTTGCTTCTGTGGTACAACGCGTGTGTGGGTCAGAGCGTTGAAAGTGCGGGTAGTAGACGACAAGTCCACAGTCAAAGACTCACGGTTGTGTACGGTGAATGCTTGACACCAAGACAAAAGAAAACATAGTCCGCAGATTTGAAATGAACAAAAAAGTATGATACGCTCTGAGCTTCTGTTGCAACCAGGAAGTCATGTAGAGCTATTCTAATAGTGGACTGTGTAAAATAAAAGATAGTTAACGATGTGAAAGTGCTTTTATCAAATACTATGACGCGTCTTTTCAGGTGATGAGCAATAGCAATGCAGTATACGTAGATGGAGCCACCTTTATTGTTTGTGGTGTTTTCTGAAAGCTAACTTTGCTCATATTTTGCCCAGTATGACTATACTTCTTGACAGGTCTGCCAAGTATATAAGTGCATGCGTTGATCCTAAATAGTCCTAACAGTCTTCGTATAGTGCAAACACAACGACGAGCATACTTTATCACATTCGTGGATTGTGCCACGCCAGGGATATTGTTGACATATATCACACTTCGTCGTGAGGGGCTCGAAGTGAAGACTGTGCAATGATAGCTTACCACTGTGTCATGTTAATTTCGTTGCAACAGCGTTGTTCTAAGTTGTTATTCAGCGTTTATTATACACTAGCACCTCATTGTAGCGAAATAACGTAGTGACCATAAGATAGTTCATTATGTCCAAACTTTATTGTAATAGTATGTGTAAATTGACCATCTGGCTCACGGGAATCCCATAGATAGAAAACGAACTATTTTATAAGCTTCAAAGTCTGTATAGACGAGGGAGTCACCCTTGAAGTATTTCAGACTAAATGTGCATGAACGGGAGAAGGTTTAATTACGAAAGAGCAGAATGCATTTAACAAAAGAGGACTGTGTTAATACTTATTTGAAAGATGACGTGATGTGCCTTTGAATAAAGAAGCACGTGAATATGTGGTTGTGAGTTGTCTTTAAATGTCAACTTAGCTTTTCATGCTAGCTTCACAATCTTGTGCTGCAGGCGAATCATATGTTTTTTCGTGGCAGCAGGTATCGCGGTGTCTACCACGTTTGATGCTTTGTTATGAAAAGAATATTTAACCCTCAAATGAATCGTAACTAAGCAATGTTCACACTTTCTTCCTTATAACCGATAGTTTGCGATATCAGTTTAGGTTATTATGAAATTCAACTGTAGTTTGTATAACTTTTTGTATAACAACCAAACGAGAAAATACAGCACATAGCCATTCACATGCTTCGCAGTTCGTCATCAACGAGCCAAATTGCATGTACTGCCTTCCATGGGGTTCACATGAGGCGTAGCCAGCACTTGTATCATGGAACAATATTTATTCTGACTGTCTTCAACTGCAAAAAAAACAAAAAACTCAGTCACCTTATAGTTACATTCACCTTTTTCTCTTTCTCTCCTCTAAAAACACAACAAATTCTGCGCTACGTCATGGTCCCGCTGTCATTACTCCGATTCCAAGAGCTCTCAAAGGCGTCACGCGCACGAAGACTGCTATTTTTTCGCGGAGAGGCCGTGCTTAAAAGTCCGCTCAACTCTTACAATCGCTTGGAAACGTCTCAGCAGGAAGCTGCTTCGAATGCGACCAGCGTCACCGTTAATAGCACACGTATACGAAGGGACCGAATGCGGCATCCGGGTATCCCCGCGTTTCATTTGGGGGCGCTTTGTGCTTTGTTAAAACTGGAGCCGCCCTTGTTCTGTCTCCACACATCCGCGCGCGGGCGGAGCCGCGCCTTCACAACACTCGGTCATTGTCCAAGGGTGGCGCCACCGTTTTTCCCCGCAACCGAGCAAAAAAGCAGGGCCGTTTCATGCGTTAATCCGCGCGGGCTTCAGACACCACCACCTACCTCTTTTCTGCTTGCTCTCTCGCTCTCACTCTGTCTCTCTCTCTTCATTCCGGTGTCTACACACTTTGCTCTTACGCAAGAACAATCGTGCGCCAAAGGCAGGTCACAAAAGAGAGTCGGATGGAAAGGGCATACACAGAGCTTGGGAAAGATGAAAAAAAAAAGAAGTGCCGTAAAAGCGACAGAGTCACGCAGGAAGAACTCGCTCAGAATTCTGATAATGCTTGACGTAGACGTGAGTTATGACGACGCACTGGGAGCGCTATGCACGCAACGGGCGTGGTGCCTTGTACAGCATTGTGCGTCCACGTCGGCCAGAATGACTTCGCCTTCGCGGGCGGTCACTCACTCTTCCGCGTTCACGCGTGCCCGATTTGAAGTGGTTCTCTGACTCGCTTGCTTGTTTGTTTTCTGTTTGCTTGCGTATAAGTTGGTTCAATTTCAAAGTATAAGACTCGCTCGGCGTATAGAAACGTCAGGACGTCAGTGAACCGTTGAGAAGGGTGGCCGCGGACACGACACCTGATCGAATCGGGGAGCTGCCCCGAAAAGTATCGACGCCCGCTAGCTCACAAATACACCCGCCATTGTTCTTGATTGTGATCCTTCGCGGTCGTCAATAGTGAGCCGATTTTCGCTCTGCCTTAGCGCTCGTGGCGGTTTGGATAGAGGCCTACGTAAAAATATCAGCTATAAATTATTCTTGTTGTGGTGGTGGTTGATCACTATACTTCCGATGACGACAGCTTGCATATAAGCCGTCAACATATTACGTGACTGCACTCGTTCTCATTTACCTCATTCTCTCGACGATCTTAAAGCAGACAAGTTTCATACCTACAAGGGAAGCAGCTGACAGCGGAAGCCAACTACGTATATACCGTACGTCGTACGCTTTCTCTGTAGAGCATTGTGTGTAAACACTGCAGCAGTTGTTGGCGCCAATTTTTCGCCGTGACATCAATTCAGCCACGCTAACGCAGCACGAAAGAAGGAAGCTACCGAGCAAACAATGCTAAAATATGTCAGTGGGAAGGTGTGTGTACCATTAAGAGATACAAGAGTTATCGAATACTTTAAGCCTTATTTGAACATCAACTTCTACATGTCGAAATTTGACAGTCTTTCTCATAGCCGCTACTTGCTACTATAGCCTGCAAAAATAACAACGCTTTTGAAGCTACTGACAATCAAATAGTTAAGCCTAAGGTGGTAACAGGGATGCTGAGTCTCTTTCCAGTGCTTTTGTCATTCCAACAATTTTACGATATTGACCTTAGTTTCACTGAGACACACGTCGGCACAAAAAAAAACTTTTTGTGACAACAAAAGTTAGTGTGGGGTGTTCGTAATGCAGCTTGACATTTCACGATACCCCAAATGATTCCAAGACAAACCTACGTATCGACTGAAACAAAAACTAATACTACTGTTGAGAAGTGGTTGTGTTTGTCGCTGAAATGAAACAATTAACAGCAAGGAAAATCTGCCCTACGGGCCCTGAGGGTACTCTTATAAATAAATAAATAAATAAATAAATAAATAAATAAATAAATAAATAAATAAATAAATAAGTAAATAAATAAAAACCCTGTATTTACAACTGTCACTTCTAACGACGCACTCCAAAAAAATACAATGAAACGAAAAAATGCGTGAATGAAATAAATTAGAAACGCCATGTAAACCAAATCAGCCATTTGCAGCTGACGCGTCTCAAAAGGAGGCCCACCACGACAAGAAAAGAATGCACCTATATAAATCGCAAACGCCTCTATCAAATCCATTGCCCTAAATTCCCGCCTACATATGTCAACAATATCGCTGTCATGACACCATTCACGGATGCGATAAAGTAAGCTCATTGTTGTGTTCGCACTATACGAAGGCTATTGGGACTATTTGGGCCGTTCACGACTTCAGCATGAACAATAAATCCCGGACCACATTAGCACCATGACACGGAAAACAACTAAGACGACTAAATAACCGAAATGCGATTGGTGTGAAGGCCGACCACGACCTATACCTCCTGCGGTCAAGCCTTAATAAGTGCGTTTTTTTTTCTTCATGCCACAGAAAGGAGCTACCCCACTTTCAATTAATTACGACGCGAATTAAACGGGTGACCGGACCACATGTAGATTACGTGTGCTACCGATCACCCAAGGTCCACATTTCGAAGCATTAGCGCGTTCAACAAAAGCGTAGAAAATATTTTTTTCGTCCGTCACTAACGCTTCAAGGATTAAAAACATACAAAACGAATGCCTAAAGAGCTATTTTTCTCGCACCTTCAGAAGGAGCTGGCGCTAAGGCCGCTAAGTAGCCCTGATTGTTCTGGTGATTGAGAACGTCCGGCTAATAGAGCGCTGGAGACGGCAACCAGAATGGTCGCCACTGCTCGTTCATGGCTCCCATGGGGCCGGTCCCACTCGTAAACCGTATCGTGAGACAATCTGTTACTTCCGTGGAAAGTTTCGGCGCATTTGCGTTCCGGGACCAATTTATGTCTTTGTCGCTTGTCTCTCTGCTTAATTGTGTTTTGTTTTTTGTTTTTCTGACGGTGCTCGCATACAACGCATTCTCAAGGAGAACCAGCTCGAAGGACGATGGCGATAGGTTCTCTGCGCTTATAGTGTATACGCGATAATCGCCACCATGCTGTAGCGGTTCCCGACTACTTGGCAGTTCGAGAAAGTATAGTCGCGTATAGCTTCCAGTCTTCCTCAAAAGCCATGAGAGGCGAAAAAGAGACTCGTAAAAAATACAGGGGACGTATTTCCAAAAGTGTCCTTTCGAAAGTGCTCTTTATGACTGTTTGGCCGCATTTGCTGATCAGATACAAGGCGTCAAGATCCACCAGAGTTCTCTCTTACACGAAACGGCAGAGTAAAAGATCTTAGTGAATGCGGACTCCGACGTTGATGGAACACTTTTTTCTTTCTCTGTTTTTTAAAGAGCAGAGAGAAATTATACTTTTGACTATATAAACTATACGACTGTCGGGCATACTTATTAGTTTATTTATTTTCAGCTCAAGTCGCACGAATAAGCAGCTTCAGATTCGGAATTCGAAGAGGTTCAGTTATTTTATGTTAAGTTCATCAACCCTATTCCACAATTTCTTTTACATAAACGCGCAAGTTCTAGAACTATTTGCCTTGCGTAATGAGCTAATACATACTTTCAGTTCTGCATCTATAGTTTTCGCAAGCAGTTATCTGGTCGTGCTCCTTGCGCTCACAACTTGAGCGGGAGGACACCAAGTTCAGGCAGCTGTTCTTCCTTCTCTTTCCAATTTTCTTGGGAGCTATATGTCACAGGTACAATGAAAGAACTCAGCTGGTAGAGGAAGTGTTGTAAAGAATCAATACTGTTCTTCCAGCTGTTCTTCCTTCTCTTTCCAATTTTCTTGGGAGCTATATGTCACAGGTACAATGAAAGAACTTAGCTGGTAGAGGAAGTGTTGTAAAGAATCAATACTTCCGATGGTCCAGCGATGCATCCTGTATACCTTACGCTACATGACCATGTGCACGTACGTGCATGTGGTGTCGCAGTCTCCTGAATCTCGTGCTTGTGCATGAGTGCTGTGAGTAATAAACGTTTTAACCGACTTTGTTTTAACTACGAGGCCTACCGAAGAATGGCGAGTGACGGGAAATGTCTGATTCTGCCCGAAGATAGTGTGGTGGCGTTCCTGGCTAGCTGCACGCGGACTGGAGTTGCTGTAAGGCATTCTCCCGTAGCGCTCATCCCCGGAAGCGGTACACAGTTTTACGAGCGGCGTAAAGAAAGTACGAGACGGCCTTTCGCAACGTTTTGCCTCGCAGTAGTTGCAGAGATGAGTATAAGGCAAAGCCCTTCCGGTGATCCCAGTGAGTCTGATACCCATTCTTCATTAAAGAGTGGCGCACAATGTTCACAGATCGAATATCGTCCTTCTCTAGCATTGGCACGTATACCTTAAGCATACACTAATGTTAAAAAGAATGTAAAACAAAACTAGTGCTTTAAACTCTATAAACCAAGACTAGTGCTTTAAACTAGCACTAAAACTGTATTTTGCTCGAAAATGGTGCATCGTGAGTCATTTGGACACGCCTTCTTACCATTAGGCATTCAAGCGACTCGCTTTCATTGCTACGCTCTCAAACCATGGTATAATAGAAGACTAGCGTGTGCAACACGAGAAAAATATGCCTAATTAAGTAGCACCGCTGTATGAGGTCAGCAGGCATTGACTTCGTCCACAGAGGCAGGCGTGAGTGCCCTCGCTGCACTACTCTGCGTCACCTTTACTCGTGTCTGAAGCCTTCTCCGTGTAATCCCTTGGACAGAAGCCCTTCGCGGTTCATTTGACAACGGAACCGCCGCCACCCATGGCCTCCCAAGCTATGACCTCATTGGGGCTCGCAGCTAACCCATGTTTGTCGGCCGCGTCATGTATGCGCTGTATGAATCTGGGTTTAACGACGCGCCACTGTAGTATACTTGTTTCTCGCGTGCATGCAAACAGCCTATACTGGGCCCAACTTTCAGCAACCTACGGCTCCCAAACACTTTGCATTTATGACTCACGCCGCACCACAGAATGTCCGTTTTTCGCGACACTTAGTCCTTCTGTGCACTTGTTTTCTTGTTCTATTTCGTATGCTTTTTTTTTGAAACCTGTCAAGAACTTCCAGCGAGCAGCATGTGTGTCGGTTTGTCATTGGGGTGTTGCCCGAAAGAGCAGTGCAGTGTAAAGTGTTTGGCGAACGAAAGTCGAGAAGCATTTAATGTGGAACGGCGTGTTACACATATCTGAGGAGAAAAAATGTAATCTATTTATGGTCGGTAAAGTTCGTCGCTTGTTGTTCTTGTCGTACAAGAGACAGTTTAAAAATTGCTAGTGGAATGAAATACCTCTAAAAATAACACATTTCGCTGTGATATTAAGAAATGCATCGTGCAAGTCATATGTAATGTACTCTAATTATTTACGTCGTTCGTGGGTTGTTATCACTGACAACACCTGCGAGATTCCAGTGATTAGTTGTGCCGTTTAATCGTTGCAACTGGTCGTTTGAAGCGTATTTTCATAAGTAATACCCATAAGCATCACTGCCTGCGCAAATTAAACACGGAGGAGAAAAAGAAACTACGACGCAGGTGCTGCATCGTGTTCACCCGTGCTCCGCTTGCGCTGGCAGTTAAGAGCAATTTTGAGCTCTTCAAACTCGCTACGCGATAACCATAAGCCTGAGTTGAAACTTAATGTCTATAACGTCGTGCTAACCTCCTTACTGCTTTCTTGAATAAACCGAATAGAACAGAATGCCTCTACTCAACTCTTTTTTTTTAAGTTTTCGGTAGCACTACGCTGCCTCCACACCTAATTACGTGTCTCTGATTATTCTTGTATATACATAATTGAAAAGGGGTTTAATGACGCGTGGTGCGATGGCGGCTCCACGAACAAAACGTGATCAGGACAGAACAGCGTTCAGGCAGATGTCGGTGACGATCAGCGCAAGACGAGCCAAGAAACCAGTACCCAAGCGGTGTAGCATCTTCTTCTTCTTCATTCTTCAGAAGCATCTTCTTCTTCATTATATATATATATATATATATATATATATATATATATATATATATATATATATATATATATATATATATATAAGAGAGGACAAAAATAAGTATTTTTGTAATGTTTCGTCAAACGCTCGCACGTTCTTAGAACAAAACATCCAGATTTTTATCAGCAGGTAACGGTAAAGCGAGTCGATGCAAACGTTCACTTTGAGTCAAGCAGGAAAATATTTATTACAAAAGTGCTCTAGAAGTACACCGCTGCGTGCATGATGACGTTCCACGATTATATTGGTTATCATCTACCGTCTAACGCTGTCACATTTGGCAAAACACATCTTCCTTCGCAACGACCAAACTTTTCAGAGCTCGGTGCTCGAAACTTTGAAACTCGTCGCAGGAGGGAGTTAAAAACCTTGTCACCGATCACAGACTTTCATAGAGATAACACCACACACAATATCATTGACGCTCAGGAGAAGAATAATGTCACCCTTGAGGGCAAGGAAACAGAATGGTCTGATTAGTAGCCGCCAGATTAGGGTATACCAATTACTAATTTTTCTTATCAGTTTTCGAATTTTTTTACGAGGTATATCTACTTGGTGGCTGTTAACTGCCCTTTTTATCAATGTACAATACTCACAGACTGAAACGCAACATTTCTATTTAAATAAACGCTTACTATGAAACATTGCTCGTGATAACTGCTTCACTTCCAAGAAAATATGTCTGCGAAACGTAATGTTGACTCTCTTGGAAGTGTTCTGATTTAAAATTACGCCAATATGGCACGAACTACCGACGTTGAAAACGAAAGTATAGCCTTAGCCATAAGTGTTTGCGTTTCAATCCGTGAGTATTGTCGTGATTGTCGACAATGTCAAATTTCATTCTCAATTTGATTTTGGGCTCCTTTTAAATTCGGATTGCAAATGAATTATTTCATGAATTGGACCCCAGCATCTCTAAACATACTGACTCATTCCTTACACTACATTCATCAAAAATGTAAACACAGCTTACGAAACAGCGCTTCCTCGCTCTGCAATAAACCTTTATGTACGAATGCCGTCTAAAGCGGAACTTACAATCAGCTGTTATGAGTTATTCAACGATAAAATTACCGACAAAAAAAAAGCACGCACCTGGCAACTCATTAAATAATACAAAATCCAGAGCTTGTCATGACGTCTTGACAAAGTAAAACCTAAATACACACAAAGAGCTGTTTAATCGAAAGATATCGGCCGAGTTTCATGATGACATGTTTGATTTGTATGAGATATGTATACTGTTAGTAGCATAGTAGCAAGGTCTTAAATAGGCGCCTAAGAAGAAAAAATATGTTAGAAGTACCAAAAGCGTTACCCCTGGCCCCGAAGCAGTCTCAAGATTACCACGAGCATATCGTCGAAGCTCGGTCCTAAACTTCTAGGAAAAAATGTTCGTGGACGCGAAGAACTGATAAGAAGGAACGAGAATATATATAGAAACATCGTAAAACAAAGAACTGGCGTCCGTCGAAATTGATAAACTGTATACAACGGCGCCTTGGACGCAATCAACCACTTCAGTACCCGCTCTGCTGATGGAAGAGAAACATAAAAAATACGTTCTCCCCACGTTTTAAACTTATCGCACCCAAGCTCTTTCATATCGAAGAGATAAATTGGGGTATTATACAAAGCTGGACCTCAATACATTTGCAGGCATCTTGCTTCACTACTGCCTGCTTATTGCCTGCCCGATTTATTCTGATAGATAATAGGGGTCGTTGCTCAACTATGCTTGAGCATTTAATGGCAATATTCATGCTCATTTTCCTTTTCAGGTTTCATTATTGTTTGTAAATGACCACGGTGGTCTTATTACTATATACAAACAGAAGAAATGCTGGCCCGTTGGCGTTCTTCACTCAGTCTTGCCGAGAGATGGCGCACCCTTATTCACTTTTTTTTTGTCATGATAATATAAGTATGTTTCCGCAGTACGCAGTACACCACCTAGCAGGCGGAATGCGTGGCGCGAATCGATCTCTCTTTCGTACGACGTACCTACACAATAGTTCAGGCGTCGATTCCTAAGCTGTCGTTCGTTTACGACCACGTTGAGCTAAGTTAACTGCTATTACTGTTCTCTTTTGAAGTCCTGCTAATGGACCCTACATTATCGATGCGCGCAACTATTTGGCAAAAGGGGGGAAAGAAAAACCTTCTCGCCGCGAAATAAACCCGCAGGATGAGGAGGAGGAAGAACAAATAGAGAGAAGGCAGGGAGATTAACCAGGCACATGCCCGGTTGGCTACCCCACGCTGGGGGAAAGGGAAAGGGGAGCATAAAGATGAGAGAGTGAAGACCTGCAGATTCGTTAGGAGCACAGCATAACCACTAGAAAAATAAAGGTGGGGGAGAGTAGGGGTCACGGCGTGATGGTCGATCGCTTCGCTATCCGGCTTCTTTTAAGCCCCCTCGTAGCAGTCGTGTTGAGTCGTTGCAGGCACAGCTTTGACGCTGCTCGCGCACAACGTAGCGGGCGTTCACGAAGGTCGTGTCACACTTGGCAACTTCCAGGTGAGTATATCCTCTCCAGGTGGCGGGGAAAAACCAAACTGGTGGCAGTGTATCCATCCATGGGCGGTGTCACACGCACTTCACTGAGCCCCTTCAAGGCCGATCGAGCGGGCAAAAAACGAACACTGTAGGCACAACCACACACACGCACCACTACTTCTTGAACGAGTATCCACCGTGCACGGGGTCCTCTTGCCAATAGCGCAGATCGACTCCTGGTATATCCTCACAACGGAACCTTGGATTGCTGGAACGGAGAGGATAAGGCAAGATTTTGTTACACACGTGCTCTTAATACTAGGCTGTTTTCGCGAGCGCTTGCCTAATATGCCTTGGGCTAGCTTATGCTGGACCTTCTCCATCACTTCCAATAAAAAAAAAATTGGACTAATACCTTGCCCACATTATCAAAGGCGAAGTTTACTGTCCGTATCGGCGTCAACACGAATAATGTATGAGACATCAAATTGTTATGACGTCAATATTACGTAATCTTGACGTCATTACGTTTCTAAACTTTGTGACGTCATCGTGAGGTCACCATTACCTCATCACAAGAGATTGCCGCTTTGTCAAATGAGGTGCGATCCTGGAGGCACTGCGAAACAAGGCGAGCTGCTAAAATGTGTTCAGTAGCTTATTAATCTATTTTTGAAATTTACATTACACTACAGCTTTCCGTTCATTAAACGTAAGTAAGCAAGTTTCGTCATATTTGATTGACGGGAAATGTTCCATAACATTTGTTATTGTTTAACAGGCATGCATTTTTCTTTCTTTGTGCCACAAAGGGTGAGCTTCGTTTTTGAGCATGCATTGAATTTGATTCAGCTAAGTTTCCTGAAGGTTCACAAAAACAGTCAGAAAATTTTCCTATGACATCGTCAACATTGCCTCATGAACTACTTTTCAAGAACACTGATCGTCTGCAATGTTGATTGAATCATCACTGTTACATTTTTACTTGTAATTCCCCCCCCCCCCTTGTGTAACACCCCCTGAATGGGGCCCTTAGGGAAATAAAACTGAACTGAACTGAACTTTGTCTAGCTCTAAAGTCGTTGTGAATTTTGAATATTATCATTCATATTATACATTACGTGAGACTGTATCTGCTTGCGCACTGATTGGTACTGTGCAGTGGCACACTGAAAACTCTTTGCCAGCCTTTTTGCGTACTTTACTATCCTCGTTTATTCAACTGGACAATATCATTGGCTGCAACGAACGAAAACTGGCACTTACTAAATTGGGTGCGGCAGCCTCATTACCCAGAGTTGGATTGTGGGAATGTCATCGCCGTTCTCGCAAATAATCTTGGACTGCGTGGCCTTGCGGATCTCGTGCAGTTGTTCTGTAAGTAAATATTAACAAGAAGTCGGAACACTGAATAGGGCACTCATTCTAAATAGACTGGTTAATGAATTATACACAGTCTTTCCCATTCCATACATTATCAAACAAAAGGGCGTATTTGGGGAGTTTTTATGCAGCACAATTATAAGCATTACATATCCTGAGTGATTTCTTTGAGTTATGACCACAAGGCCGGTATTTCTCAGTCACCCTCGTTATGCGGCTATCAGCCTGACATAGCACTCTTCTATGAAATGTAGCGAGTGCATTGTTTTTGAGAAAGGAAACAAATCAAGGCAGATAACAACTATTGGTGAGCAAAAAGAGAGACAACCGAACACTCCCGTTTGCGTTGCATTGTTCACTAAAACGTCACATCGTTTGGGGAGTATTTTCTCACCATAGTAATAATCATCATTTGGCGTGACTGCGTTTTCTTTCTTGAACACTCGGCGCTTAATGCTTTCAAATGAAGACTGCTACGTCACTCAGACTGGCCGATTTCGGTGCGGAAGTACCAGTCATGCGAAGTCAAAACGACAAAATGTACGCGAGATAGCTCATGCTGTTGTGAGAACAAGAAAAATGCTCTAAATACGTGATTCGTTTTAGGCCTGCACCCCGCTGTCACTGTCGCCGCCGTCGAAGCTTCCCGCCCTACCACCACTCCCCACCCCAGCGTTTCTAGAACCAGGCAAATTTCGCACCTCCCCGTAGACGTTTGCCCTGCGAAGTGGACGCAACGGCCGACGCAAGAACCAGCGGTGCCGCAGTTCCATCTTGCGTAAGGCTCAGGCGCAGCATTCTCCTTAATCTTGCATGATTCTTCACGCGTACGCAAACCACGCATGGAATACGGAGAATGCGAGCACGTACAAACTAGCAACGTGTCCTAAGCCGCTTACTCCTCGCGCGTCTCAGTTGGCTGCGGCGTGTGCGTAACTGCGGCGATTAGCTTGGGCAAAGCACTTGTCCCGTCCCGCGGAACACGGCAATTGAAGCGAAATGGAACAGCACGCGTCGTAGGTTCACGCGTCAGTCGCCTGAACCTACGACGCGTGCAGTCGAGCGGAGCAGCTAAACTGTAATGGTTCTAAAAAACGTTGCGCCACCCTACCGTCTTCATGAAAGTGGCCAGCGAAACCAGGCGCATAGCCCTTTGCATCCCATTGTATCTAAGGACCTTCATTCGTCGGTTGAATTGGCACATGGAACAACTGGTAGTTTTTGCCAGAGGGCGCCACGTTGGTTTCATTTGGTTGTGTCGAAGAAAAAAAAATAAGCCCCTCTGACAATAATTAATTTTCTTTCATTCTGCAGTTACGCGCCAGTCAGATGGCCCCAAATTAGATCCGCCGGGTGCAGATGTTTGATCAGACAATGAAGCTGTTTAAGCTAGCTGTGAGCTGTACTAGGCCTCACGATTGATAAACGGGTTTGTGCCGAAGAAATCGGGCAAATCCTACTACTCATTCCCAGTCCCTAAAAACTAACAGGTCAACATTAAGCCCAACGCCTGTCACAAACAAAAAAAAACAATCATCATCGGGAACGAGAATACGCCAAATAAATTGTTTTAATGCCACTATACTCACTACTGCTTTACTAAAAATGGAGGTGGCAGCAGTATACGCCAAGTGAAAGGGGTAAAAAACAAGGGTAAGTGCCCCTAGTCCCGAATGATACTAAAAAGGAAGAAGGCCTAAGGAACAAGGCCTTCCACTAAAAAGAAAGTGACGGCGCTGAGCCGAAGACCCCGAGTACGCACTAGACAATACTGGGAACGTGAAAGGCAACGGTGGCTGATAAGAGACCATGAAGCGATGGAAGGCCTACGGCAACGTCGTGCCCGTGTCGGGTCTTTGACAGTCTGTGGTTTAACTCGAACCTCTCTGCGCCAAGAATCAACGCAGAAACAACTTAGCATTCCCTAGATAACGCCTAGCAACGACCTAGAAATAAGCTAGCATCGCCTATCTAAGGCATCAAAACAACCCAGAAGCAATCAAATTAGTCTTGAAAACAATCCACTCTCTATGTTTCAAGGCTTCCGTAGCTTATTGCAAGCTTCAAAATTTTAGTTTTTTTTTTGTTATTCCGGGAAGCGCTCTAGGCATCTCACCTGGCGTAAAGGAAGACGGCAGGCCAGGGTTTTCAAACCAGAACCGGTCTCCTCTCCGCAAATTCGAGAACTGCCTCGCGATGATACAGGCGAAGGTGGGACCAATCATGGCGCCCGGCATGACCCTCTCGGAGATACCACCGCTCCACAGATCCACATCGTCTGGGTGCCTGCGTGTAGGAAGGGAAGTGGCATTTAGAAGTAGATATGCGTTTTCTTGAGCATGTAAATGTTTAAGCACAGTGAAATCGTTAGTCCTTACAGAGAGAAACATGTTGCGCACATATGAATGTATTAGATGCGTCTCCTAAGTTAAATTGGCTTCAATTGGCATAGTCCATCTGAGTAATTGCATATGTAGAGATTAATGTTTCTGTATGACCCAGGCTACTCTTCATCCAATACATGATAGTATGCCGCGGAAAGCTGCGCACAACCACAACAACTGAGAAAACAAAGAGGCGGACACTCACTTATTCAATGTCTGCGTACTAGATTGTATCAATGTGCTCACGCTAAAAAAAGCAATCTACACATATTCCTATATAGCAAAAAGCGAATGAACATGATATTTCTTTTTCTGTTGTAGCTTGATGATGTACACTTGTTTCCTATATGAACCTACAGAATACCCTGTGAACCTGCGTTTTGTATGGGACCCATGCGGTATAAAACAAAAACTGAGCAACGAAAACCAATGTGTTTATATTGACCCAATAAAGAAAGAAAAATAAATGCTCAGGTTGCTATTTTACGACACACATAGCTCTTGACGTATTGTGCGACTGCTGAGTTTGCTAGACACATAATTCAGGCAAATTTGTGTACTGCACCGGTTTCAATACTGAGGTCATGGTTCTTACAGCAAGAGCACACTGTTATTCCATTTTCTTTTATTAAGCAAGAAAGCCGTCTAATTTGTCGTATAACACACTCAAACACGCAGAGAAAGACTAGAATCTTGAAATATTTTGTCCGCGTTGAGAATGGAGCAATAAAAAGCTGGTGTCATCGTAATGATTCTCTATTTGCGTTGGCCTAGTGGGGACTCGCATAGGGTCAGCATGCCCGTTAATCTTTGCATTAGACGAAGTAGCGAAGCGTGAAGGAAACTTTTAACAACTCATTTAACTGAATTGAGATGATTTTATATACCTTCCGTATCAGGTCATAAAAAGGCAGTTCGTTAGGGGAAGGGGGAGAATCAAAGGAATGAGAAATTGTCAAACAGTGAATGTTGCTGGAGCTAACGTTTCGACTAGGGGCCCTAGTCGACTAGGTGCAGTATTGACAAAAAGGATTAAACAAGTTTTATTGTGGGCAAGATTTGTACAGTGATTACCTATTAAATAATTTCGATTGAATGTGCCTCAGGTAAGTGATTTGCAAAGGAGACGTTTTAGCTTTCGCGTATAATTAATATATAACATTTTTTTCATTTGTATGCAAACTTATTCTTAGAAGCAGCATTGAATTTGTAACGATCTCATAACAGCAGTGTGATAGAGTATAACTTTAAATGTCGCGATTGTTCTTACTTCGCGGTAGCAGTGCTTATAAAACGTAGAAGGAGAGCTTTACTCCGGAAAACAACCTTTATCTATGTAACAGCACTATCGCCTTCAATGTTGAATAGGAAGTAATTCCTTGAACCAAGTACAAATGCCTTTCTTAAATTATGGCGTGCTCCCGCCACATATTTGTGTAATGATGGTGGAAACATGGAGATGCTTGAAGGCGTTCAGCGTAAAAGGATATCTTTTCACGGTGGCCACTGGTTTCACAACCACTGCATCCTTTCTGGGACAGACGGGTGATTTCTTAAAAATCGTTGCGGGGAAGGTATGTCAACGTCTTCAGAGGCGCGCTAAGCGAAGCAGGTGAACGACAAAGACAATTAAGAGCTGTGCACTTTTTTTTTGAAGACTTCACTGCCCCCCCCCCCTTTCTTTTTTGTTTTCGAAATGAACTATACACTCCCATGACATTTTTTTTCTACGAGTGGCAAGCATGGAATGCTCAAGAAGCATTGTTAGTCTTCTGCAGACTTTCTTTTTTAACTTTTTTTGTGGAGTGTTCTTTACAATAGATATGGGTAACAAAAGTAAATCAAGTTAAAGCTTGCAAGAACGCATTGAATAGGAATCGCAGCTGTGTTTTGCAACTTTATTCTCAATGTGTCAACGTTGACACCAGCCCACCCTTCCTGAAGTATTAAGTCAATACTGCTGTTTTGTTTAGGGGCATGCACAGCGAAAATAGTTTTTTTTGGATTGCTCTTCTTTGGGCACCGTTCAGTATTATTTTTTTTCGTTGCAGAACTTCTTGATATAGAGTAGCCGAGGTAATTAGGACCTCAACCTCCTTACAGCAAAACAGTTAGAACAAAACAGAACAGGTGTCGAAGATAAGATTCTCCCGCAGGAACCAATCATTAACGGGCTTACGGCACATTGCGTAGCAGACTTTTGCTGATCCCCAAACACGGGTATAATGGGCGGTTTGACCCTACAACTTACTAATACTGTGAATAGGAACCGCACAAGACTACAGACTACTTCTGATAAACTGAACAACGAATGATGCGAGCGTGTACGTGCGAACCGTAGCCTTTGTGTTCTCCTTTTATCATTCCTTACCCTTTCCGCCTTTCCTTAGAGCACAATACCCATCAAAGTACAGCTTGCTTAATCTGCATGCTTGCATCGTCCTTAACATCCTTATTATATTTTATTCTTTGTCCAGTATGAACAAATACCATTTTCTACATTTCATAAAACTTGATCTAAGAACTGAAAACTGGGATAGTAGCAGGTTTTTGATGGGCTGTGCACACCCTGCGTTCGCTTCAGTTTGCAGTAATAAGGCACCGTCTTCATCACAGTGGGTTAGGGCACGGACTGGGAAGAGGGCAGATGAAGCAAATACGCTGAAATAACAAAGCTTAGGTATAGTAACTTGAATATAACGATTGATGTAGTATGATCGTCTATACTGCAATACTCGTTGCAGTTGTTCGGTGCATAAGTGTCGAATGTTTGGCAACCAGCCGCGGCTTGTGCTTTTCTGATGGATGCAATGTGTGAGAACAGTAATGTGTGCACACGTATACTTGATCCACAACGAAGCGGTCCAAATCACTCTAAAAAACATAACTACGGAACCTTTGACACTTTCATGCTCTTGCCTAGTTGAATCTCACCATACCATTGGGGAGATTTTCGTATAAGGTAGGTATAATTCTTTGTGCCCTTCGCGCATGTCAGAAATTAATTGTAGTAAGAACTGGTTGCCACTCTTCAGACGAACAAAGACACAAAGACTATTTTAAACTGGCTATGAATGAGCAAATTGTTCACTCGCGTGAAAAATCACTGTAACGTGAGTAAAACATGAAACTCCACTACAACTTATTGTGACTATAAGCGAGCGCTCACGAGGAAGGGGGAGGTGGATGGCCGCGCTCTCCCCAGTCTCCTAAGAGGGGGTGGAGCAAAGTCAGCTCCATACACTGACAAAATAGAAAAAAAGGGGGGGGGGGGAGGAGCTGCCACAATCTTGGCAACGCCCACGACAGTGACTGAACAATTAGGTGCTTCAAGCACTGCCATTTGCTGACTTAAATTCTAGAACTACATGGCAGGGTCAGCTCAACAAAATTTAAAATTGTTTAAACAGAAAAATAATGACACGACATTTTTTGGGGCGACACCAACTGACGAAGCTTTTAGAAAATGGATTAACTGCTTACAACGTCAAATCTTATCCGTAATAAAAATGGCCGTAGGCGTGTGCAGGGTTTCCCTTCAGAGGGAGGGGGGACTTAATCACAGCGTCCCCTCTTTCTATTTAGACTGTGTATGGGACACACTTCGTGCCCGCTCCCCACGTTCATTACTATTGAAATATAGCTTAAAAGAATGCGTGGCGGAACTTGCTGGTTCATTATCTTGAAATTCGGAAGTGCGAAATTGACGAGGACAGGAAAGAACACAGAAGCGCAAGACAGAGAGCAGTGACCTGTTATGGCTTCTGTGTTCGTCCCTGTCCTTGTCGATTTCGCACTTTCAAGTTTGAAGTCATTTAAATGGTTCCAGCACATTTTTTTAATGTGAAGCATTTCTTAGCGAACTTCGGCCACTGTGAGCATATCTATCTATCTATCTATCTATCTATCTATCTATCTATCTATCTATCTATCTATCTATCTATCTATCTATCTATCTAGCCGCTTACGTTTAGGTGCTCTCATGGTCACCCCTTAACTTGGCATGAACCAAGATTAGCATGGGAGGGTAAGATGGTTCGACCAATATGACGCGCTGGTCAGGACATGAATAATGCCACTATCCCGTCGCGCACGTCGTCAAACACTTTCCGCTAGACAGTGGCAATACGGACGGGCGGGTATGTGCCGGTGGTATGGGGGTATGTGCCAGAGGTGATTGACACTTAGTATCTACCCAGGAACGACGAGAACACACAAGGGAAATTTTAACGCGCGAGTGTTAATAAATACCCGACATCGGTTGTGTCGACCCGACGAATGCAAAGAATAAATGTCAGGGTCCCTGCTGGAATCGAACCCAAGCTTTCTGCGTGGCAATGAAGCATTTTACCGCAGAGCTACGCCAGGTCTCGGAACTACTTTTCAAATTGACGCTTATCTTCGTGAAACATCAATACTGGTTGCAGTGCTATCTACCCATTTTCATAAACATTACAAATGTACACCTTTGATACAGCCGTCACGTCGGGTTAATGCCAACTGTGGTTAGTTGCCCCTTGCTGAAGTTGATTTATGCAGCAGTGTTTAGGCCCAGCATTTTCGCGAGCATCAGCGCTTCATATCAGCTTCTGCTGTTGCTAATACGCATGCTCCAGTTGGCATCGTTGCGCAAGTGCAAACAACTGGTTATATAAATATCTGCAACTCTTCAACATATGTCTGCTGTGTGTGCAAGATTTGTAAATGTATTTAGCGTCATTTCATGACGTGACGCTCAATAAAAAATTGCTATACGGTCACCTTCCCTCCGCATGCTTCGCATAACGTCGATTCCCAGGTACGTGGGATCTGCCGATTTTTTTTTTCTTTTCTTCATATGGTGATTGTTATAGCGCAAGAACAGAACGACGACAAAGGGACAAGGAGAGGACGAGTGCTAACTTTAGTGCTCATCTTCTCTTGTCACTGTGTCGTCGTTCTGTTTGCGTAATAGAACAATCGCCGTGTCATACAAACTAGCCCAAATCGCCACGCTTCCATATGGTGTTCGCATTCCAGAATGCAAGAGCGTCTTTCACCGCTTGAACGATGCCGTGGCGCCGTCTCTTGGCGGTGCAGCCAATGTAACGTCAAAGGACCGGTTTTTGCTGCTCCCGTATGCGGAGCAGTTCTGAAGCTACTTCCACAGATGGCGCTGCCTTGATGCGCGGTTCTTTGAATGTTTAAAAATTACGATGCACCAAAAAATTTTATCTACGTCGATATTGGTTGCACTGGAGGCTACAGAACAGTGTGCTTTTAGTAATTATATTTATTTCTAGTGCACATTTCCTAAATTTTAAATAGACGTATCGCCCCTCGGATAACTGAAAACACAAGTTCTTATATGCCAAAAAAATAATTCCATAAAGAAATAAAAATGCACGCGCGCTTTATATTTCATCATGGCAGGCATATTAGCTTCCACGCAACTCAACACCAAGGCATTAGGTTAGGAACAAGAAGCAAAAATTTTTTTAAACGAGGCGGTATCGAAAACTCGCTTAGTGCCAATGACGCCCAAGTGCGAAACTCCATGGCGGATGGACCAAATTAATGTTTGCTTCGCCATTCCTTCTTTAGGTTATTTCACTCCGACTTCCTTGTGACGCGCTTGCGCAACATCGCTGCGAGCGTTTGTTGGTTCTCAGCCAACCTGTCGTGGGTATCATTTTAATGACAATGTGCTCCATTCAGCTCCTTCTGTCTATGCGCACGTTCTTAGAGTCGTAAAAGGTAACCTTGCATTGTTTTGTGTCATCCATTATTATTTTTCCGCCTTTGTTTCCTCTTGCGTCCATGACCTTGACAATTTCTGCTCCTCTATACTGCATAAGGTCTCGTTGCTGTCCTTTATGTTACGTTGGTACTTATTAACGCGGTAGCGTAGAAAGCTCGTTCTGGTGTTAGTATTGGTGCCGGTGTTGTTGGTTGTGAGCGAGAACTCAGTGTTGTCTGCGACCGAAAAATTGAGAAAGTTTCAAATAAAATGAATAAGAACCTTTCGTTCGAGTGAGAATCGAACGGAGGCGTTTTGTGTAGCAAGCACACAGCAAGGAAAAAGCACAATGTGAATGTTATGTAGGGGAAGGAGTGTCCTTAATGAACCAGATATTGCGTGGAAAAAGCGTATAGAATCGCACCGAGCGTCAACACAAGTGAATTGTGCTACGAGCAAGTGTTTCGAAGGCCAACCCCTTACAAAGCGCTCAGAGATATTGAACCGTTTGTTTCATACTTATCAGCAAAAACATCAGCAATGTCAGCAGCGGCGCGTCTTGCCTCAAAGACGCGTAGCGGGATCTTCGCTGATCCACAAAAGGAAATATTGCACAGCTGCACTTGCCGTAGGCATTCTAAGCCAGTTTTAAAGAACCAACGCTATGTGCACTAACGTTCGTGTTCTTTTTTTATTACTTTACTTTTTTGCGGCGTGGTTGAGGCACGCACTGAGTACCTAAGCGAAGCTAGCAATTGATATGGCAATGCACGCGGGGCCGTATCACACCATTGCGTCAAGCACTTGAATACGAATCCCCGACATATTCCATGGTATTTTATTTTATCTTGGATAATATTATTACGGGTGTAGAAGGCACACGTAAACAGAAAAAAGGGCGCACGAGAAAAAGAAGCTGGTAGCTAACACAACTACTCGTGTTTCATTATCATAAGGGTTGCAGTGCAAGCACGAAAGTGCTGAAAGACGTGTTGTCCTCTTCGTCTTTCATTCTTCGCCTTCTGTTTGCCATTTTTCCAGCCCTTTTGTCCTTGCGCTGCAACCCTTATTATACTAGAATCTAACCAGCTAGCCCAAATAGCCGTTCTTCTTCAATACTCTTGTTTCATAGCGACGACTTTTGTACGCACCTTATATATGCCCTGTGTGATCCCTTCTCCTGTAGTGGGAATCTTACTTCGCGCTGTGAGGCCTAGCATATGTTGCTTTTTTCCTAATATAATTCCTACCCATCTCGAAGGTGTTTATGGAGCTGTGCTGCTTGCCTGAAAGTTGCGGTATCAAATCCCTGTCTCGGCGCCCGCGTGATGGTGAAATATTAGGGGCCCGTGTGCTTATAATTTGGTGTACGCGAAAGAGTCAACGGTGCTCGTAATTTGAGGATCCCTCCTCTACGGCATCTCTTGTAATTATACTGTCTCAATTTTTTTTGTAACTTCTCCCTCTCTTCGCAACATTTCTTTTTAACATCTTTCCATCCCATCACCCCTTTCCCCAGCACAGGGTAGCCAGCCGGTCTAAGAACTGGCTAACCTCCCTGTCTTTTCAATTAAACTTCCTTCCTTCCTTCCTTATACTGTGATACTGAGATGATATTAAAATCATGTTGTGATATTGAAATCGACTGTCAATGACGGAAAGGTCACACTTCTTTTCCCCCAAACGGGGGACATGCAGTTCCCTTTTGTGTTAGCGGCGAGTCGACCTTCACTCCAGCGTCGATGTTGCGACAGCGTGGTATAAACTTAAGGGTCTGTGCCTTTCCCTTACTTGTAGATCTGCGAGTAACGGAAGGCCGTGCCGTTGTTGAGCCAAGGTTCGAAGTCGGCGAACGTGTGCGCCCGTGGAAGTCCGCACCACTCTCGGAAGGAGTTGTACCCTGGTACGCCATGCTCCCTGGCCCGCTGGAGGTTGATGGCGATGAGGTCCTTGCCGAAGGGTTCCTCGGGGTTTTGAAACAGGTGGTTCGTCACCTGGAAAAAGAAGGTACAAAATGAACGAAGTAAATAAGAGTGAGGATACGGTGCTTGGCGAAACCTCGGCGATATATCGTCATGAAAACCAGAGGGCACGTGATGTCGGTGGAAGCATACTAAATCAATAAAGACAAAAGTTCATGCATCATTCAGACGTCCGTGGGACTGTTACATAGCGAAAAAGAGTTGTTGGGAAAGGGGCGGCATGTGCGTGGTTCATCGATAGGGGGATTACAAAGAGACGCATCACTCGGTTGGTGCACGTTCCTTTCTTGTGGGAACCACGCGTACAGCATATCTAGAGATAGCTCCACGCGTTGCGCATGGCCCACCTACGCCCTTCATAAAGGACAGCTTGCGTGCTGTCCGGATGAGAGGTGCCTTGGCTGCCACGACAAGCGGATGCTGTCACCGCGCTGGCCGATTGCTGCTGCTGCCCTGAATCATCATTGCTACATATAGCTGCCTCGTGTCCCTAGGCTTAACTTGCCGTGTCCCGTGTTTTTAATGATAAATTGTTGCTTTGTTTTGTTGTGAAGCTTCGGTCGGTCTTACTTTAACTATAGATGCGACGCAGCAAGCCCGATACCCACACTCTTTATAATCAAATACTAGAATGTACAGCATATTTTTTTGTTTTGTTGTTGTCACAAGGTTGGGTGTTGCCGTGGTTGTTTTGTTTGTTTGTTAGTTGTCTTTCCTGTGATGTTTTGATCTGAAAAAAACGGTTGAAGATTAGCCACTGGGCTTTGTGGTTCTCTTCTCTTCTTTCTTCGATTGTCACGCTGCGCCCCCTAATGATATTAAGGTTCACGCAGGTCGACTGGAAGATGATTTAGACTCCAGCCAAACGTTTTGAAGAAACCCGACGTTTCGAAACCGACTTGGTTCCTTCCTCAGGGGTGACTGCGGAGTCTACGTACAGCGGCATCCTTAAAGCACTCATGGGGTGGATAATGACCCCCCTCTCTCTCGTTTTGCCGTGGAGCGCAGTCCATGTGAATACACTGGGCTGTAGGTTCCGAGAGAGCGGTTGATGGTATGGGCTGTCCTCTGTATGTGCCCATAACATCAACCGCTCTCTCGGAACCCTTCCACCAGTGTATACACATGGACTGCGCTCCATGGAAAAACGGAAGAGAGAGGGGGGCTCACTATCGATCCCGCAAGTGCTTTGAAGACGCCGCTGCTACGTAGCCTCCGCAGTCCCCCCTGAGGAAGGAACCAAGTCGGTTTCGAAACGTCGGGTTTCTTCAAACCTTTTCGTTGGAGTCAAATCATCTCCCAGTTTCATACCCAACCAGAATGTAAACTTCTGTCGAATGTTTACATTCAGGTCGACTGGATTATGATCACCTGAAATACTGGAACAAACTCTAGCGGAATGTTTGAGTCAATCTTTTTAAGATACTTCCGAAAGATAAGGTCGTTACACCACGCAAATGTTTAACTAAATGTTACATGTGCTCTTCTCGAATGGCTAACATAAATATTATAAAGCCAACTAAAACCTGCACTCATATCGCTTTACTTACCACTTCATTAAGACGGTGGGCTCGAATTAGTTCTCACTGCAAGCTTTAAATGGGGACACTTGCTGGCATGAACATGCCTAGGCTTATACGAGAACAGACCTTCGATATCACGCTCATGTGGTCTGGCTTCTGTCTTGGCTACCTCTATATCTGAAAATCATTTTTTTTCAGTGGAACGCAAGTGATTTGATTGATGTTAGGGGTGTAACGTCCTAAACCACCATACAATTATGAGAGACACCGTAGTGAAGGGCTCGAGAAAGTTTGACCACCTGGGTTTCTTCGACGTGCACCCATATCTGTGCACACGCGCCCACAGCATTTTCGCCTCCATTGAAAATGCAGCCACCGCAGCCGGGATTCGATCCCGTGACCTGCGGGTCCGCAGCTGAGTACCTTAGACACTAGACCACCGCGGCGGGACCTGTGAAACCCAAGTGTGTGAACCTTGTTATATTCATCTTTTTTTCTCCTTAGTTACGTAATTTATTGACGAAATAAAATACACGATGCACATATAATTGCACATTTGGAGGCCTCGCAGTATAAAATGTTGGAGGGACCCCTTGACAAGAATAAAATGGCGGTTACAAGAATCTAGGCCAATAAGCCAGTCATGTATTTATTTCATAACATTTCTAAAACGTCTGTAATAAAGTAATAATAGTCAGTCATAAATAAAAAATCTCCATGTTGAAGAACAAGATGAAAAAAAAACTCGAAATTATCGTCGTGATTTCATCACGACGATAATTTGCAGGAACGAAAACACGGATAGGTACGACGTGTTTCCATTATAGTCAGAACTCAAACACTGTAAATTAGCAAAACTATATTGTGAAATTGTTGTACATGAAAACCTAATAAATTTTACGCGCCTGACCAGTGATTAGGAGTTATTGAAATGTTTCTTGGTTTTACGTTTCAATGGTGATAATGAAGACGACATGGTATTCGATGGTTCTGACGTCCGGTGGAAAAATGCGACGGTAAACTTCCCATAATTTATTCTAACTTAGGAAGAAGCAGAATAAACGATTTTGAAACTGTTGTATGGTTATAATGAGGTTCGTGTGAGTGGAACACGGAATACTTATCTTGGAACTTTAAAGACGAAAGATTAGTGTAACACCTTGTGGTGGTCATCTTTTCGGTGAAAACTTATCGCAGTACGTGCGGGAAAGGGAACTGGTGCGAGAGCGCGCGACCAAGCCGTATACTGGCTGCACAATGATAGAAATAAAGTTAGTTGTTGTTTGTCCTACAGAAACGCACTACTAGCTTCTATTATTACCGCGCTCGCGTCCCACATAACAACCAGGCTTAGGTAGAACATTTAGATTGATTGATTTGTGGGGTTTAACGTCCCAAAACCTCCATATGATTATGAGAGACGCAGGTAGAGCATTTAGAAAATTAAATATCTGAGCAGAGGGAGATGAATGCGATTGAAATGTAACTAAATTCAATGCCGGCGTTTGAAAAATTTCTACCTTGCGTACTTATTTACCATAGCAAGAACGATTGTTTTGCATTCCAGAAAAGGAACAATATCATGAAACTGCACTGCAGTCTCCTCCTTTGCTGCATGCGGACTCCTCGGTGTCTTGAGACGGCGTATGAAATGCTGATAGCGCACATCGGTTATGAGCTTAAGGTAATTCTGCGTATGCCGAATAAAGTAATTGAACGTAAACCCAACAATGTGCTGAATTAAGAGTGTGATCAAATTTAGTGCTATAGGCTAAAGAAATTGGAAATTGGATGTGTCAAATATTGCACACTGCATTATCTTGTACTTATTATTCAGAGACAGAGCCAGCACAAGGACATGCAACATGACGCTGAATGTCCTTGTGGTTTTTAAGCATACCGCCCAAGTCTGCAGTAATTTTAGAAAGTAAATACTGATGGCATAATCACTTGAATGTGCATGGCACATATTTGGGGAAAATTTCTTCATGAAATGTTTTCGCTTTGTTCCCTTCCATCATTTTACGTTAAAATAGTGAGTCAACTTTACGTGAATGCTTGCGCACAGCATAGCATATTGTTTTACTGCAGTGATATTGTAATTGTCTACCGACAAAGATGAACGGCGCCGCCGCTGCGGGGTTGCAGAAGCCGTACCTCTTGCGTAACGAATGGATCGTAAGTTTGGGCTGGCGTGTTTATGAGGCCTCCAGCCAATTCGTCAAGCTTTCCGGGCTCGTAAACGATGAAAGGCTGCCGCAGCAGGTTCCGCAGGAGGTCCTCACCTGCAGGGAAATAGGTAAAAAAGTCGTCAAATCTTCATCGCAATAATGCAATGTAATAAAGAAAGAGAGAGCATAGCACGAACTAGACGCAGGCGCATGGAACTTTTCGTATTCACTGATGATCAAAACGGGCGATCAGCTGTACAACTCACCTAATTGCATATGACAATGTATTTTAACAACGCTTGCGCTAATGGTGGAGCCATTTTACCTGATGCGATGGGACCAAAACTTACTATAATCACAAGATCGTTTCACTTGTTCTATGCGGGCAACATACGTATTGTCAGTAACAATGTCTATAATACATAGAGTCATTACCTGTCACACTTTCTGTGGTGCATCAGGCATATTCACCAGCATCAAACAATAAATGTTTACATCTTCCTTTTGCACACAAAGGTGGTGCTAGGATGACGAAGCTGCTGCTGCTTGTCTAAGTAGCTCTGTCTGCATTTGTCGTTATTTTTGTTTATATTACGCCTCAGCATTGCTCAAGAGGTCGGACGACTCGAAAAGATACCTGCCGTATCGGCAACCGACGGGTTCTGCGCAGCCCGCCGCGTCGAAAGGTGCTAGAAGAACCGAAACAAGAGTCAGTGAGAGCGCCGCAATGACCTCCCAAGGTGTGACACAAGGTCAGAAGCACCAGCTGGTTCGCGCAAGCATACTTGACTGCAAGCGACAACACAGCACTGAATCTGAAGACGAATCAACTGTCATCAGGGACCACAACCTGGCGAACCTCACAGATATAGACATGGACAAGGGTGGTTTCTGTAACATAATAGCCACCGCAACACGTGCTGATATGTGATGTGTGATATGTGATATGCATCGTGTTACGTCAGCACCAGGTTGCTATAAAAGATGAGCGCGTAGGAAATAAAGGCAGTGTTTTTTCCACGGTATCAAGTGTGCTGTTCTTCCGTCAGCTGCTCTCCGCGAGTTGGCTATGACAGTGGCAACGAGGATGAAAGTGTGATCTGCTGGTGCCGCCTGGAACTTCCCTGTAAGGCTGTGTTCTCTACCGTGTGTAGAATGCCTGGTGTCGGCAAGCTTGAGCCGTTCGACGTGGGAACAACCAGCTGGGATGAGTATCAAGAGCGGGTAGAACAATTTTTCATAGCCAACGACGTCGAAGATGAAAAAAAAGCGAGCAGTACTTCTCACCTGTTTGGGACCGGCCACGTATTCATTACTGCGGAACCTGCTGTCACCGTCGAAGCCGTCAGAAACAAGCCTGTCCACGATCCTTGACGTACTGAAGAAGCATTTTTTGCCGAGACCATCGGAAGTGGTTGCAACGTTCAAGTTTATTTCAAGAATACGTCATTCTGGTGAAACGGCTGGGGATTTCTTCGCTAGCCTGAACAAACTTGCTGACAATTGTGCTTTCGGTTCGTTTCGAGACAGAATGCTTCGTGACCGCATCGTGGCAGGCATCAACGACGAGACAATGCAGCGGCGACTGTTGGAGTCACCAGATTTGACCCTTGATACCGCAAAGAAGACAGTTATCGCGATGGAAGCGGCGAACAAAGATTCTCGCGCGCTGTCAACAGCCATGCCAATGACTGTTGCGCCGACGAATGCCGTGTCACGTGATACAGGAAAGCAGAAGCATAAACCAGTTTCATGTTCCCGCTACAGAGGCGAGCATCTGGTGACGCAGTGTCGACATGCAAGTAGCGTCTGTCACAAGTGTCGAAGCAAGGGGCACCTGGCGCGAGTATGCAAGGGTAAGGCAGTTACAGTTACGAGCGCAGGTGGTTCAGCGTTTTTGTCCCGGAAGCATCAGTCAATCCATACCGTAGACGACGAAGAAAGCCGTTCTGAGACACCGGCACCGCAAGTCTACGAAATGTGGCAAGTGCGCGCACCGGATCACGACGGTAGCCCGTACCGGGTTGAGGTGTCCGTGAATGGAACTTCACTCATTATGGAAATTGACACGGGAGCAAGTGTGTCTGTCGTGTCGGAAGAGACCTTTCGCCACATATTTCCGTCTTGTCGTCTGGAACCGTCAAGCGTCATGCTGAAAGGTTACACCGGTGAGCTGTCCGCGGTGCAAGGCAGCCTGCCCGCGACTGTACGACTGGGAAACCATGAGTGCCGGGACGTGTTGTACGTCGTCCCAGGACGCTGCCCGTCCCTTATGGGGCGTGGCTGGATAAAAGGCCTCGGAATCGAGCTGCGCAATGTGATGGACGTTAAGGCTATCACGTCGGTTGAGGAACTCGTCGCTGAGTATGCGAGTGTTTTCGACGACGCCTTGGGAACATTCAAGGGAGCGTCCGCGAAAATAACCATCGAAGACAACGCGAAGCCGTGGTTCTTCAAGGCTCGCCCTGTTCCGTTCGCAATGATCGACCGCGTCAACGAGGAACTGATGCGCATGGAACGAGGAGTGCTGCGTCCAGTTAAGACTTCGGAATGGGCTGCGCCTATCGTGCCTATCTTGAAGCGGAGTGGCCAGATTCGGATATGTGGCGATTTCAAGGTCACTGTTAATCCCGTGACAGTGCCTGAAAAATACCCGATACCACGCGTTGAAGACCTGTTTTGCCGTCTTAGCGGTGGCGAGAAGTTCAGCAAATTGGACTTTAAGGATGCGTATTTGCAAGTTGAACTGGACGAGGCATCCCGCAAGCTGGTGACAATCAACACACCAAAAGGACTGTACCAATACATGCGTTTGCCTTTTGGCGTCACATCTGCTCCTTTAATTTTCCAGCGGGAGATGGAAAACCGGCTACAAGGGCTCAGACACGTTGTGGTGTACTTCGACGATGTTCTTGTGACTGGACGCGACGACCAGGACCATCTAACAAACCTGGGCCTAGCCCTAAGCCGACTGAAGCAAGCTGGGCTAAAATTGAAGCTTGACAAGTGTACCTTCCTGGAACGACAAGTTGAATACCTGGGTCACGTTGTCACGGCTGCGGGGTTTCAACCCAACCCTGAAAAGGTAGAGGCTGTGCTAAAGGCGCCTAGACCCGAAGATGTCAAGACATTACAGAGTTATCTAGGCCTAGTCAACTTCTACCGCAAGTTTCTGCCGGGGCTGTCTAGTGTGTTGCATTCCTTGAACGAGCTGCTTGTGGCCAAGGTGTCGTGGGAGTGGCGTGAGGATCATGAACGTGCTTCCCAAAGGAGCAAGGAGCTACTTGTTTCAGCAGCAGTGCTGGCGCATTATGACCCCAAGAAACCCGTGGTTCTCGTATGCGATGCGTCACCGTACGGCGTTGGCGCCGTTCTGGCCCATAGAGAAGACTCGGGGGCTGAACGACCGATCGCATTTGCATCACGAAGTCTCGCGCCAGCCGAGCGAAATTACAGTCACATCGACAAGGAGGCTCTTGCGCTCATGTTTGGCGTAACCAAGTTTCGACAATACCTCTGGGGACGCGAGTTCGAGGCTATTACGGACCATAAACCATTACTGGGCTTGCTTTCTCCCGACAAGCGCGTGCCTGAGGTGTGTTCACCGCGTATCATGCGTTGGGCTCTGATGCTTGGTGCGTATAACTACAAGCTCATGTACCGGCCGGGAGCAAGCATTGCCGACGCGGATGGTTTGAGTCACCTACCACTACCAGGGTACGCTCAACCTGTGGAAAGGCCAGCGGAAGTTTTCATGCTGGAGGCTGCTTATCCTCGGGTGCTACGGTCGACTGTAGTCGCGGAAGCTACTTCCAAGGACCCAACCTTAGCGAAGCTACGAGAGGCCTTATGGTCTGGAGCTGAGCTACATGACCCCGAGTTCAAGTTCTACGCAGATCGAAAACTTCAGATGAGCGTGCAAGAAGACTGTATACTTCTCGGATCGCGAGTGGTCATCCGAAGTGCATTACAGCAAGAAGTGTTGCGACTCCTTCATGAGGGGCACCCTGGAATGACCAAGATGAAGGCTATCGCCAGGAGTCACGTCTGGTGGTCTTCGTTGGACGAGGACATTACCGCTGCAGTTCGCCAGTGTCAGATCTGCCAAGAACACCAGAGGGTTGCGCGGCCGGTAGCGATGACGCCATGGCCGTTTCCGGACAGACCATGGTCTCGCCTTCATATTGACTTTGCTGGACCTTTGAAGAACCGCTACTTGCTGATCATTATCCATGCATTTTCAAAGTGGATAGAGGCCGTTCCTATATCTACACCATCGGCAGAGGCAACTATCTCATGCCTGAGGGTTATGTTTGCTACTCACGGATTGCCAGCGTAGTGGTGTCCGACAACGGACCAGCGTTCGTGAGCGAGGAATTCAAACTGTTCCTGCATCGAAATGGCATCAAACAAGTATTGACACCCCCATACCATCCAGCGTCAAACGGGGCTGCAGAACGGGCAGTTCAGTGCATCAAGTCAAAGCTAAAGAAATCGGCTGGAGGGAATTTTTCATGCCAACTTGCCCGTATTCTTTTCAATTACAGGATTACTCCCCACGAAACTACCGGGTGCTCACCAGTGGAGCTGATCATGGGCCGTAAGTTAAAGACTGCTTTAACGTTGTTGCATCCAGACATGAAAGCTAAGGTCTTGCTGAAGCAGCTCAAGCAGAAGATTGTCCATTATGGTGGAGCTCGAACCACACCACCCGCAAGACCCGGAGACTACATCTACGCACGGAATTTCCGTTCGGGGCCAACCTGGATGCCCGCAAGAGTGACTGACAGAGCCACCGATAACATCGCTGATGTCGTTTTGTCAGATGGTAGGTGTTGGCGGCGCCATCAAGAACACCTGCGGCCGAACTTCGCCCCATTTAGTGCGCCTCCTGGACTGCCGCCTGAGCGACAGACTTCTTCACCGACGCCAGTGTTACCGCCTGTGCAACAAGCTACGTCAACCACGGAGTGCGTGTCGGAACGAGCGGGTGTGCAACCGGCTGAGAAACTAGTTCCGCTACCCAGGAAGTGTGAGTCGGAGCAATCGAGTCCAGTTGCTGAGCCGTGTCCTGAATCAATTCTCCGCGAGTTGGCTATGACAGTTTCCGTCTTGTGCGACATCGCAAAGACAGGACGGTGGGCATTCCTGTGTTAATTGCTCCAACATCGAAAGGAGCCAACTTTAGGCAAGTGAACCCTATTGACCTATACTCTGAAATTGAAACGATTTTCGGTGGAGCCTCAGTTAAGAGCCATTTCATAGCACAGGCAGCCCTGCTCTTGGATATACAGACGGAATACCAAGCTAATATGCTTCTAGAGACCAACACTATCTGCGGCCTTGCCATATCTGCTCGTGTACCACACAGCTACATGAAAAATACATGCATGATAAAAGGAATCCCAAGATGGTACTCGGACGAAAAGCTGTTAACCTACCTGAGACCTCAGGGAGTATACCACGCAAGAAGAATCATTCGACGTGTCCAAACCTCATCCTCCGAGTGGGAATCAAGGCGCACTGACACTGTGGTTCTCACATTCGCTCCCAGTTCGGAACGCCCAGAGAAGATCAACCTTGGCTTCACCAGACACGAGCTTGTAGACTACGTGGAGACGCCGCCACGCTGTTTTAAATGTCAGCGTTTTGGGCATGTTGCTAAGCACTGTCGTAGGGAACAGAGGTGGAAGCGCTGTGGGGGGCCTGATGACTTTAAGACGTGTACAAGTAAAAAAAAAGTGTGTATGCAAACTGTGGCGGCGATCTCCCAGCTAGCTACGGCCGATGTCTAGCCCGAACAGCTGCGCAGCGAAGAATTAAGACGTTTCTCCTGTGAACGAACCATCGACTGTGAACGAACCATCGCTCACAAAGAAGTCGTCCGGCGCTCCACAACATGGTGGTTTGGACAATGAGTACGCAGGAAATTTTCCGCGCCTAAATCTGACAAGAGCTTGTACTGAGTCAACGGAAGTGCTCAACGCTGGTGAGAAATGTATCACGAAAGAGTCCGCCAAGCGCACCTATGCTGATGCACTGAGCCCACCTCAAGTAACACTTGGAAGCAAACAGCAAAAAAACCTCGAGCACGTTATTCGCGCTCTGTTCACTGCACTACGTTCACACGTCGCTAAGATGCCTGCGAGTTCAACGAAGGACATGTTGGAAGCAGTCCTGGCTCTAGAGTCAGTGTTACTTTGCTCTGCTTCCACATACACACAGTAGAATAATGGCAATGTCTCGCCCACCTGGTGTATTCCGTCCTTCAAAAGTGCCCTTAATAATGCAATAAAACTGCGCCGGTCTTCTAAAACGTCTGTGCGAACTCAACCATTTCCTACGCGACATTATAATACCAATTCTAGCCCTCTCAGAAGCCGCTCTCACGAATGCAAGGACGCTCCCAGGGTGCACCCGACACGGCAACCCGAGCATAACGTCATTTGCTAATGCAAGCGCAATGATATACATAAGGCGAGACGTCGCCTTACTAGTGCAAGACCTCTATTCCAACTCACTGGAAGTCACTGCTGTGCAAGTGTGCCTGAGAGACCGAAAACTGAGTGTAGTATCGGTGTACATAAGCCCACGAAAGAAGGTCTTCATGGAGGCTTTCCTAAAGGACTTTTCCACTCAGTGTCCCGCTCCTCGAATAATCTGTGGTGATTTTAACGCGCACCATCCACTCTGGAGAGATAAGAGTGTAGATTTTTGAGGCAAGGAACTTCTAGCAGCTGCGGATGTTGCCGACTTAAGTGTGGCGAACAATGCCAAACCTACATTTTTCAGGCCACCAGATTCATGAAGTGCGATACACCTTGTACTTCCCTTCACGGACCTTCTAGTATCATCGACCATGGCTCCAGACAGGATGGGCAGCGACCATTTCCCCATCTTCACCAATATCCTGGGATTTTGAACTGCTGGTCAACAATTCTGCAATGTAACACGCTGGGACAACTACAAAGAAGCGTTGGACAAATCCACTGGTGAACTGTTCGCAGATATGTTGCAAAGCAAGCGAACGGCAACTTCGTTGCTTAAATTGCCCGACCATTTTCCTGCTCCTGACTTGAAATTGAAGAACCTCTGCGCAGCACGTAGACGAGCGGAGCGCAACCTAATGATAACAAAAGGAAATCCGTCTGCGAAAACCGAATATAACAGGATAAACGCTGCGCTTCGTCGCCAAACAAAAAAATTAAGACGAAATCAAAGGGCCACTCTCTGTGATAGTTTATCAATGTTTACGCCCTTGACAAGGATATGGGCAGTAATAAATAGTCTTTCTGGGAAGATCCGCTCACACAGGCCATTCGAAGCACTCGCTTTGAAACAAGGGAAAGGTTTGCAAAACCTTGCAGAGAATTTCGCAGACGTGTACACATCTGGCAGATCAGCAGCAGCGGCGATTCCTCTGTCACCCCAGTTTTTTCACACGATGGATATTCCATTCACCTTTCGAGAGCTGGATATAGCACTTAGCAAATTAAGAAGACGCTGTGCCGTGGGTCCCGATATTATCAGGAATCAAATGTTGACAAATCTGCCATATAATCGAAAAAGGGCCCGTTTAGACATATTTAATCATGTCTGGAGCACGGGAGAGATCCCAGTTGTTTGGAAGACAGCATGGGTGGTGCCAATCCTAAAGTCCGGAAAGGATCCTGCGAGCCTCGCATCATATCGACCGGTATCTCTAACATCATGCGTATCTAAGTTGATGGAAAGATTAATATGTACAAGATTAACTTGGTACCTTGAACAAGGAAGACGGTGGTCATCGTGTATGACGAGATTTCGTCCGCGACTGAGTGCCCAGGACAGTGTTTTGGACCTATTAAGCCACATCGAGCACCACCACGTCAGCGGACTCTAACACTCGCCGTCTTCATGGACGCTGCCAAGGCATATGATTGTGTGCTTCAGGCAGACATCGTGAACGGGCTCCAAGCCATGGGTGTGTCTGGAAATGCTCTGCGGTTCATACATGAATTTCTCAGAGACCGCTGTGTCCGGGTTAAGCTTGGAAATGTAACGAGCGAAGAGAGATGCGTTTCCCTCGGCGTCCCACAAGGATGTGTTCTATCTCCCTTGCTTTTTACCGTTGCCATGGCCAGCCTTCCTGACACTCTGCACTTAGCTCTGAAAGCAGTTAAAATATTCAAAACAGCTGCATTTTTTATCAGCTGCCCTGATATCACCATCACCGAGCCAGTTCGAACGCCTAGAGGCAGTGCACAGAAAGGGTCTTCGCTTGGCGATGGGAGTTCCTCAGGCGACTTGAAACACGAAGGTCACCAATGAAGCCGACTCTCTTCCGCTCCACCTTTTGGCGTCTCAGGCCTTATTGACGCAGTTGTCAAGACTGGGCGAGTCCTTCGCAGGCACAGCGCTTCTCCGGCGGCTAAGAGCAAGAACTGGCTCACATTTCAACGCGGCACAGAACACATTTCAATATTTAGGCTTGAAACTGCCTAAACGGCGCTCTATGGACCCACCATGGTCTTTTGAGGATGTTGCGTGTAACTTCAGCGTACCCAAGCTATCAGCGAAGCGCACCATTCCAGCCGCGGAAGCAAAATTTCTTGTGCTGGAGCACTTGAGCACCTTGTACCGTGGCCACCTACAAGTGTACACCGACGGATCAGTGGATAGCTGCGCTGCTACTTTCTGCATACTGTTGCGAAAGACGGCGACGCCAACACGGTCCCGAAGGCGCCACTGCTTTCAACTCCGCCGGGAAGGTCACCAGCCGTTTGGTAGCGTATGTTTCTCAGCTCGCGACTGCTTCTGCGCAGAGCTGATAAGACGAGCGGACGAGACGACGGTGAGTTAAACAAGGTTTATGTACAGCATATATACAGAGGCGTTACAATTTCGGCACTGGGGCCGACAGAGACTCGAAGAGCCGAGCTCTCCTCTCTAACACATAGGTCAGCTTTTCGCCTAAGACCGCCGACTCACACACATGTCGGCTCTCCGACACGGGGACTCCTCTCACATAGGACCGCCGATCGCGACGCGCCGCAGGGCTTCTTTTATTTGCACCGGGTCCAACCAAAATGTCCAATCAGAAGCGCCGCTGGTCGTCAGGGCAGATTCCTCCAATGGGGTCGCCGCTGGGCCACGTCAGACCCCCAGACACGAAGACGCCGGCTCGCTGTCACGTGCGCTGCTGACTCACTGCACGTGGGACAGAGAGGCGCCGCGCGTGTTTACGCCGTTGAGTTGTTCGTGTCAGGCGGACTGCGGGCTGGCCTTGACCCAGATTGCCTTTTTCAGAGGCACGGACGTTTGACGAGGACTCGCTGGCATAGCAGCACCCCCGCCGCCAGACAATGCACCGGAAAGACGAGCTGCTTCCACGGGGCTCGGATGTCAGGTGCGCTCGTTCGCCAGGTCCCTCCAGGTTCGCCTCCAGGGCCATGGGGAGAATACCGCTCCAGACTGTTCCGGGAACACATCCCATTCTTGACGATGGATCCCAGCTCCACTGGCTTGTCGCCACAATTTGTCGACCAGCTTCACTCGTCTCTTCTGACCACCTTCGGTTTCAGCACTTGTCGACAGTTCTGCAACTTGTCAAGAACGGATCGACAACAGACAACACACGACACAAGCAAGTGCCCTCGGTCACCCGACAGAACACCAGACAAAGTATAGTACAACATATACCTAGCTACGTGTCTACCGGAATTTTGTTCCCTCTACATCAAGAGGCACATGTGGGACACAAGACTCTTAAAGTAAGAACTTGAATTTTTCACAATTACAACAACGCAACGAATTAGAATACCACATAAAGTTGGCCGCTTGAGATCACTCTGAACGAGAGCGCTCAGCCCAGGTCGTGATGAGGTCAAAATTTTGCCCCGAATCGCCAGCGAGAAACCGAAAGGTTGAGAAGGTACTAGCTAGAACGCACTGCTCAATGCACCTGCATTAGCGTTTAGCTTTCTTTTTTTTCATAGCGAACGTCAAAGTTGCGCTGTGGAGCAACATGTTCCATCTCAGTAACCGGCCACTTTTAGGCGACGATACCTATGCGGCACCAAGAGCGGCTCACACTTGCGACGTTGCACAGGGGAACAACGATACGGCTTGCTACGGATTGACTCCTCACCGCTTAGCTCGATATCGTGTTCGATCCCCCTCGTGTTTCCGGGGCGGTCCGAAAACACGTCCCCAGACTCGGAAACAATCTTTCTCAGGTCCTGCTTCCGGACTTCACTTAACCTAGGCTCTAGGTTTAACGGCTCCAAGATTACCTCCGATTTCCTTTCGATTACCTCACTAGAACTAAAAATTTCTGCTTCCTCTTCCTCTGAAGCATTCAACAGCTGATTTACGACCGCTTGATGTTGAACGTAGGGTTTCATCAAGTTGTAAATTTTGTTCAGCCGCCTTCCTAATTTAACTTGACAATTGGTATCAGAAAGCTTCGATAATACTTTGGCGGGCCCTTCCCAATCAACCTCAAGCTTGTTCTTTTTGAACGGCTGCAGCAGCATTACCTGACTTTCTACTTCAAAAGCACGCTTCTTCACCGATTCCTCGTAGTGCTCCTTCAACAGCACTTTTGCCGCGTTTTTCTGGTTTTCCACTAGCGCTTCAATTTGGCTTTCCACTAGCGCTTCAATCGAGAGATCCTCACGCTGCTCTCGAATGAGCGTCTCTCGATCAACTCTCGACAGCTCGCTCCAACTTTCCGCTACAGGCGAGAGCGTTGCAACCCTCTCGCTCTGACTCAATGGCGCCATGTCATCTCCCCCCACGCATACCGCGCCGGCCGTTTCCGCGACGGGCCGCTCGCGTGACTGCTCACATGACTCATGCGGAAAATTTCCTTTCTGGGGTTCCGTCGACCCGCCGACAAGGTCACTTGAGAGTTCACCGCATTGAACCAGATCAAGCTGCCGCGATAGCTTCCGCGCTTGCGATCGCGTGAGGGCCATGCATGCAAAGTTGGGGAAGAACGATTTGCCCTGCTCTTTGAGAAGCTGCTCCGAGTTGTTGGAGAAAAGATAAGGAAAACGATCATTTAGCGCGGCAGACACAGCCGCTTCGGTGCGAAGCTCACCGAACGGGCCTTTAATGACAACCGTGGCGATTGGTAAGCGAACACTCTGCTCCTCGGCGACCTGCCTGATCCACGCGCATTCTCCTGTGAAGTCATCCGGAGACACCAATGAAGGATGGACAACGTCCATGGCTGCCGCTGAGTCTCTAAGTGCTCGGCACGTTTTCTCATTCACCTTAATTTCTTGGAGATACGGCTCCAACAACCGAATGTTTTTTTCTGATTCTCGGATCGTTGCGAAGGCAAACTTTTCCTGACAGTTTCTCGCGATGTGTCCTTCCTTTTTGCAGTTGTAGCAGACTAGCGGCTTCCGTTTGTTTTCCAATTCAAATGCCTGTGTGGCAGAAACCTCACTCGATTTCTTCGCTTCTGTTTGCCCTTCCCCTACACTGTCCTTCGTAAGAGACGGGTCCTTCTTGAAATTACGGTGCGGAACGGGTCTCCGTTGATCAGGTTTCTTTGAAAAGTCCTCTTTCCTTTCACCCTTTTCAACGCGCACTGCCCTGCTATGCAACTTTCGGCGAGTATAATACTCCTCAGCTAACTCAGCTGCCTTGTTTAACTGTACGTCCCCAAGTCTGTCCTGCAGCCAAAGCCTGACATTATCCTCGATGCAGCGGTAGAATTGCTCCAATGCAACGCATTCCACCACTCTATCGCGGTCGTCATAAACACCTTCGCCCTTGAGCCATTCAATTAAATCGGCCTTAAGACGAAACGCGAAGTCAACGTGTGACTCATTCCCCTTTTCAGCATACCGGAAACTTTGCCTGAAAGCCTCGGGTGACAACTTATAACGTCTCAAGAGCACTTCCTTAACCTCGTCATAGCTCTCAAACGCTTCCCTCGACAAGCAAGTTATCGCGTCGGACACTTCGCCGGGAAGAAGAGCTAGCAGGTTCCGCGCCCAAAGAGACCGCTCTAAAGCGTTTCGCTCACAGACGTGTTCAAACTTGACGAGATACTTCGCCATGTCCTCGCCTACTACGAACGGTGGCAGTTGGTCCCGAATTCTAAAACCGCTGACCTGAACTGTTGGAGAAGCTACGCTAGGCGCCTGCGAACACTGTAGGATTGCCAATTCTAGTCGTTTCAACTCGAGACGCTCCTGTCTCTCGGCCTCCTCGCGACGTTCGCGCCTTTCAGCTTCTTCACGTTCGCGAGCTTCGCACCTTTCAGCTTCTTCGCGAGCTTCGCGCCTTTCAGCTTCTTCGCGAGCTTCGCGCCTTTCAGCTTCTTCGCGAGCTTCTACTTCTCGCCTTTCAGCCTCCTCACGGCGTGCTTTAATATCCACCCAGGCCTCATCGACTTCCTCAGCCGACACTCCCTCATCCTTCATGATCTCAAGGATCGCTTGCTTTCGTTTCGCACGGCCCAAAGTAATGCCGAGTTCCTCACAAATTTCGATGAGTTCCTTCACTTTAAGGTTCTCCATCGTTCACACTAGCCTCTTGCTGTTTGCCCCTGTTAACAATTTACTTGCCGTACCCACTTTAAGTCAACTAGCAAGACGCGCCAGCAATTTTTCACTCTCCCGTGTTTACCCCCTCCGCATTAACTTTGGTTTCAAAGCACTTCGACTTTGCTTGAAACGATCAAAGCTCACTCTAATGCTTCACACGGCCCTTCTCTAAACTACTACAACCTGAGCTAGAGTAGTCTGGTGAACTGAGGGGAAAACATCAGGCACTCACCGCATCGATGTCGCTGACGCCGGCCGATCCCGCAGCTGCCAACCACTGTTGCGAAGCCACCTCCGAAATCCCACCGCTGACCTCCACTGTTGCGAAAGACAGCGACGCCAACACGGTCCCGAAGGCGCCACTGCTTTCAACTCCACCGGGAAGGTCACCACCCGTTTGGTAGCGTATGTTTCTCAGCTCGCGACTGCTTCTGCGCAGAGCTGATAAGACGAGCGGACGAGACGACGGTGAGTTAAACAAGGTTTATGTACAGCTTATATACAGAGGCGTTACAATTTCGGCACTGGGGCCGACAGAGACTCGAAGAGCCGAGCTCTCCTCTCTAACACATAGGTCAGCTTTTCGCCTAAGACCGCCGACTCACACACATGTCGGCTCTCCGACACGGGGACTCCTCTCACATAGGACCGCCGATCGCGACGCGCCGCAGGGCTTCTTTTATTTGCACCGGGTCCAACCAAAATGTCCAATCAGAAGCGCCGCTGGTCGTCAGGGCAGATTCCTCCAATGGGGTCGCCGCTGGGCCACGTCAGACCCCCAGACACGAAGACGCCGGCTCGCTGTCACGTGCGCTGCTGACTCACTGCACGTGGGCCAGAGAGGCGCCGCGCGTGTTTACGCCGTTGAGTTGTTCGTGTCAGGCGGACTGCGGGCTGGCCTTGACCCAGATTGCCTTTTTCAGAGGCACGGACGTTTGACGAGGACTCGCTGGCATAACAATACCCTGCCTTGGCGTGTCATGGTCGGGCCGCATGGATCGCGTTGTTTCGTCCACAATGGTAGAAAGCGCTGCAATCACGGCGGCTTTGCGATAATTGCGATCTTTTTCTGCTCGAGATGTTGTAGTGCTGACGGACTCCAAATCGGCGCTACAAATACTGCATCGTGGCCTACCTCAAGAAAAGTTCACCAGGAAATCTCTGGCACTAATTAAACGCCTAATTGGCAAGAGCTTTATTATAAAGTTTCAGTAGATTCTATCCCACGTTGGTATTGAAGGCAATGAAAAGGCTGATGCTCTTGCATGCGAAGCACGGACTTCTGTTCTAAAAAAGAACTCCCAAGACTTACCAGAACAACAAAGATGTGATACGCAATCATTTCAAGGCGATCTACAAGTTTTCACACCACGCATGAGTAATTCATAAACTTTCTCGTGAACAAGCGACGCTGTTGTACCGCATAAGAACCGGATCCGCATACATTCCGGCCTGGTCATTCAAGACTGGGAGATACGCTTCCCCGTTCTGTGCCTTCTGCGGTGACATCGGGGATATTGAACATTTCATTTGGCTTTGCCCACAGTTTGATGTGCAAAGAGCAGCGATAATCCACACCTTGCAAAAAGGCTGTCATAGGCATTGGACAGTTGATGACGTCATTTTTCTGAAGGACACGCGGCAACTAGGAGGAACGTGCAATAAATTTTGTTGGTCTTCTTGTGAGACACTGGGCTGTCTTACACGTGGTGACAATTTCCAAATTCAGGAGATGCTCAGCGGAACAATTGCCGGCCATGCAGGCCAGGCTATTCCCGCCTGCTACAACACCACCACCACCACCACCACCACCTACAAAGGTGGTGCTAGTTCGCTGGATCTATTGTAAGACACTACTGTGAGCTTTCACGAAACACTTGCCGTGAAGACACGATGTTTAGAGTGTATAGAGTGGTTGTGACCGCTCTGATTCTCTCTGATGCCATTTTAGTCTAATCTTTTGTTCCTACTTCGTTTTTAACCTCATATGATGTTTGCACTTGGTTTCAAGTTTACTTTCTTGCATACAAACGCATGATTATTTCTTGTTTACAGTAACAGTTTAATATTGCTTACGCTTGTCTGAGACTATTAGGAAAAGCACTTAATGAAACACGCTCGCACACATACACACAATACGTGCTCGCAAGCGTAAGTTATCCATCTACTAGTTTTTTTTTCGAAAACATTGTTTCGAACACACAACGATGAATGAAAACCTTATAATGGAATTTTTGACCTAACACATGTTGGCGTGCACAAACCATGTTTCTGCGTCATTCGACAACGTTTTGCTCAATATCCTCGCAGTATCTACGAGCTTATTTTTTCAGAAGCTGTGTTATGTTACTGATAGATTAAGGAAATATACAAGTATCTTGTAACGTTTTTCCGCTACAAACGTGTTTGGTCCCAACAATGGCGCCTCACTCTAAACAGATTTTAGACCTATTTCGATTTTGATGTTGTAGAACATGTTTGGCATGGCTCTGGATATAACCGGTCAGAAATTGCGCAGTTAGGTCTCTGCAGCAACCCTAATCTCCAACTAACTTTATACAGATGTTTTGCTGTGACGCAGAAATGAAAAATACTGTTTTTATCATTGTTCCATGGTGAGAAACTCTTGCAATATAATAATCAGATTTGTCCATTATTGAGGAAACTAATGAGGCATCCAATCCGAAGGAAGTGAACGTATGTTTAAGGGACACCGATGACTGCATGCTGCTGACACCGGTGATGGGGAACACGTTATGAAGTGCTGGTGCTTCCACAAGGTTGACAGATTTCTGTATATTACAAGACAATGATATGCCTGAAGAACAGTGTAATTCTTACCGATGAACTCGTGGTACTTGTTGTAGCGTCTGACCATACCCTGGATGAACGTGTGGCCAAACCTGAACGCTGCTGATTGGAAGGAGTTGGAGAGCGCCAAGTTGACGTCAGGATCATAGCCGTGCCAGTAACCCTGCAGTGAAAATAAAGACATCAGTTCACTGACCAGTCACCACATCCTCACAAGAAAGGTGTAAAGTATCCATTGCAGTTGACATGCCATAAACTTCTTGAAAAATGCCGCGAAAGTATTTTGAACAGCTTAGCCCTTGATGTGGGACAGGTGTCTTATTCGTCAAACGATTACTGTTATTACGGCATCACTATTGAGCAAGATGTGTTCGCCGTAAAACAACACCTGAGAACACCATCATTATTTTAAAACCTAGACAGCTTTATCGAGCAGTCGGTTGTACTCCAGCGGCAAACGCTATAATGCACTCTTGAACGGGTGTGAGTACCACTGAGTGCTCTATTGAACTACGCATGTGTAAGTGGCAACACTACTTGATTGTTAGAACTCCCTCTGATGTTCACCCATCATTCACATTGGTATTGTTGTGATGTTTTATTTGTTTGACTTTTCTGAGCACGCGTTTAGCGTATGCCAGTGAAACCTATTCTTTTTATTGATATGAACTAAGTGAAGGAGGGCTGAAAAAGCACTTCACATTCGCCATGCAGCTTCATGGTGTTGTATGCAGTGCGGAAATTGCAGAACGTACATCCTTTATACCATCCTCAAAGAACAAACGAATGTCTTCAAAACAATGTGAAAGGCCAAAGGGAGGTGTGAAACGAAATATACTATCATCTTGATCAGTTTACATGGCATAGCAGACGCATAGTCTTAAACTGCGTCCTATAATGCCCCGCAAGGTAGAGATGAGTGTAAACATACACAGCTACCACAGAAAATTCAACGCACGTAGTCTAAAATATTCCAGCTGTGTGTTCACAAGTGGTCCGTTAAATATTTTTCCTTACGTTGATGATTTTGCTGCTGACCATGTCTTACCACCAATAGATTTGATATATGAATGCCTTAATGAATGGAGGACCCCGCAAATATGGCCAAGGAGAAAATATTTGTAAGTAGCGAAACGTAGCATCGGTACACTTGCACTTGCGCACTTAGGAGTGCTGCGTGTGATCACTGTGGCAGTGAGAAAGCCATAACCCTCGTTCTTTGTGGCTGTAATGATTATAGCTCCTCAAAACAACAGATTTAGGCAGCGTAAGTACGGCTCAGTGACTGACCGCTTTCAGAGCAGTCAACTTAGGAGTCTGGGAACGTTCGACCTTCCAGCCAGAAAGCGACGAAAGTGCTGCCGAAGTTCTTGCGGTCAACCGGACTCGCAAGACGCCTGTGACACTCTCGTGCTGAGTGTGCGTGCGTTTTCTTTTCTCTTTAAAAATTCCCCCCCTTTAGCTTTTCATGTCCATTTCCTTTCACCAGTGCAGGGTAGCAAACCAAAAATTTTCTTCTGGCAACTTCTCCGCCTTTCACTCAACCTGATTCTCTCTCGCTCTCTCCCCAAGAATGGTTAGCAGTGTATTAATATGGCCACTGCATGGATGGAACCATATTCAGCAGTCATAATAGTTTACTGATAGCTTACTATTACTGTGTAATAGTAATCTATTAGTGCAGGTAGCGTCTTAGCTAGCATTAGCCGAATCTACTAAAAGCAGAAATAAAAATTGCAGCTCTACGCGGCTATAGGAATTATGCGAAGCTCAGTATCTGTCCCATTCGAGCAACAACACTGCTTTTTTTTCCTGCTCCTTACGTGGATGATAAGCTATCACTTAGAAATTTTGGGCAACAATATCGTAATCAATCGAAAACAATCTGGGTGTCAGTGGGAGCATGCTTGATGTATACGACTGTGCTTTCATTCCTTGAAATGGCTCCGCTATCTGTACCCAGACTTCAATGCAAACGCCACAAATAGAAGCTCGCCTCGCCTCGCTCATACAATCGCACATTATATCTCACCTCCTTTTGTAGAGTCAGGTTATATCGGACCATATTTTCCTCGCCGACCACCATGGGCAAAAATTCGTTGAAAGTGATGAACTGGACTGCAGCGGCCATGATGTGCCTCGTCTCGTGGTAGATTCGGTCGTCGTCCCAGTGTGGGTTCAGACGTGCCAGCTCATCAGCCATGCGGTTGTGGTCTCGAACGTAAAATGTGTGCAGCACCGTAAGGTGAATCTGTTCGTTGACTCGTTCATCGCCTGCACATCAGGATACAAAGTAGCCCTCCTCAGCACACCGAAGAAAGTCACATTAGCAGATTCGTGCACCATACACATCGAAAGCATCCTGCATGTGTATTCTAAATAAAGACCGTTATGCCTTTAGCTTACGTTTTACAAAGCGGAGGCTGGACTTTAAAACTAGTGAAGTAACTAATTTTAGATAAAAATATAATTTTGGAATTTATATGTTGGGTCGTTATTACGAAATCTGTGCATATGGATCCCGCCAACCACTCTCAATAGTTTTTTTTTCAGTCTGAGGTCACTTGTTTCGCTTATTTTTACACTGAAGTGTGAAGTACGAATAATGTCCTGCATAGTTTTGCGGGCTTCATTATAATTTGGCATCATGTTGGTCCTGAGAAACAAAAAGGACTAGGGGTTCCATAGTTTCTTTTCTGCTCACATGTTACCTTTGTACTTCATCATAATGTCAGTAGCACATTTGTGGCCCGTAATGCTCTGGAGCTGTTCCGTCATGAGCCTAGATTATCCATGAACACACTTACGTTCTTGCGGGTCACAACGAACCTGAACGAAACGTTGTTAAAAGTGCAGTGCGCATGTGTGACTGCACGTGTTATGTGTTTATCACTGTGTCTAATATAGTCATCATCTAGTACCTGGAGTAACATGTCAGGTGAAAAGCCAAGCAAACTACTCCAGCTTCCCATTAAAATAATTCTCTCTCTCTCTCTTGATCATAAATATCTTGTTCCTTAACTGCATCTCTCGCACTGCACTTCTGCAGTACTGCTTTTCTGAACACTATAGTTAGCTTATGGTACTGGCGTAACCTTGAGTTGGACGATATTAAAAGTCAGTACAGCGGCACAGCGGTGTCGTTATCCAATAACAGATGGAGCACTAAACAAATGACAAATATTTCAGAGCTTGTGTTTTCCTGAGATGCACTTATTTGTCGGAACCGGAAATTCGCGTTCTTAGCTGCGTAAAAAATGTGCTCTGTAGTGCTTGGATGCTTGAGAAAAGTCATAGGGCATGTGGGATTTCGAATGAAGGACAGCTGTCCGTGTATTTGTAAAGAACATATTCTGTTTATATTCCTATGACAGCTACCATATCATCATTCTACTGTTGGTTTGACGTACCACGGTGGTCTAGTGGTTCGACTGCTGACCCGGAGGTCACAAATTGAATCCCGGCCGCAGCGCCAGCATTTTCGAAGAAGGCAGAATGCTTGAGGCCTTTGCGCTTAGATATGGGTGCACGTAAAGAAAGCCAGGTGGTCGAAATTTCCGGAGTCCTTCAACACTGCATCTCTCATGATCACATCGTTGTTTTGGGGCGTTAAACCATACCAATTGTTAATATTATCCTAATCTATCGTTTATTTGCCTCTGTAAGTTATGTTTCCTTTTTAAACATATCGAGTGGTACCAACAGCATTCACAGGACTTAAGATGAGTGATTGGTCATTCAGCATTGGCTATAGGAAAGCAAACCGTTGCCTTACCGGCCAGGAAGCAGAAAAGGTGCCGAGGGCGGGCGATGCAATCTCGTTCTGGGTTCTCAGACTCTGGCGGTAGCATTGGCTTCAGTCCCAGATTGCGGAAGCGATCCCAGACTCTCAGGTGTCCTAAACCGTAGACATCAAGGATCAGTATTCTTATGCATATAAACAACACCACGAAATGAAAAGAAAACACTGTTTCTCGAATCTAATATTTCCTATTTCACCAATGCACTCAGAAGAAAAGCTGATCACTCTTCAGAAACGGAAAGGTCAACGACGTTCAACGCAACAAGTTGGAATTTCGACGCAGTTGTATTCAACTAGCTGTTTCGTTTACAAATCTTTTTGCAGGCGTAAAAGTTTGTGCGAAAAAAGATTTAAGTCACAACATGCTTTGTAGCCGTAAAAATCAAAATTTGTCTTAATATTCACTCCTAGTGTGGCTCCGTGAAGTGAAAAACAAACAGAAATTTGTTTACCGCCTATTTTCAAAACCAGAAAAAAAAACACATGAGTGCCTAAAGGAGTCGTCTTTAGCACCAAGAGCATGCCTTGCATGATTTTTGTCTACATGTCCAGGGAAAGCGCCATAAACATGCCTTAGAAGTTGTCACTCAAGCTGCTAATCGAATTGCGATCTCACCGTTGTCTGCAAAATGTGAACACAGTTTATTTTATGGGATGCTTATGTGCAACTAGCACAGAAACGTGGAGTTTTTTATTTTGTCAATATCGTTTTAGGACACTTCGGGTCACTAAAGCATTCATGCAATCACAATTCGTCTATTTTATCTTACCTTACTTTTAAAAAGAACTTGTAGGGAAATTAGGACTATTATGTTACTAAAAGAACTGCTGCTAAAGCAAGCAGCTAAACTGAACGCACGGTACGACTTGTCGTTCAGTGCGCAACGCTAGACATGAATGAAGAGCAGAGAGAAATTACACGACCGTGGATCAGTGCGTCAAATTATGTCCGCGTGTTTGGTTGCCACCACATGTGTTTGCAACGACAATAAATTTAAGTGTTTTACGGTTTATTATAAACCGGTTGTGAGTTCGTGCTCGTTCTGTCACGTACTTCGTGCCGTTCATGTCTGGTGTTGCGCAGTCAATAATGAAGCAGTACCAACTCGCTCCGCTGTCAGTTATCTTTCCGGGTACAAATCACGATGAAGAGTGAAACCATTTGTGCCTTGCAACACACGCTATATATGCAGCTTGAGTGTATGTGTACTCCTATAGGTATGGAAACGTTTTTAATGAGTGCAAAATGTGAAATACCCAATGATGTCACTTAAGGCGGCATTGCTACATGACAATCTCTCCTCCCCTTCAATGATGCGTTGCGCTATATCGCACCCCGAGACCAATTGTCCTGATTACCACACTCAAAGCCCATTCTTCCAGTCGTTTTCAATGACACCTCTTAGTTCTGAGCACTTTTGAATGATCCGTGCATTGCCATTGCAGTAAACAGTCCGTTGAAAAGTACAGTATTTACAGCAGACCATCTTATTGTTCAGTGAACGCTTACCTCGATGGAAAGACCTTAGCTTCTTGGCAAGAGCGTCGCTCGATCCATAAATGAAGTTGGCATCAATAGCGTGCGTTAAAATGTTGATGTGAGATCGTGGACCTATGAAAAAAAGAAAAAGTAGATCATTAGGCTGAAACAGTAACAAATTCTGTTTACCCCACATTTTGATGGTGCTGAAAACACAAAGGTAAAATCATCTGTGCGAATAGACTATATGCAGTTCTTCAGTACTCGTCAGGAGCAAGTATACGAAGACAGCCTACCATGCACTACACTAAGTTCTCTACGTAATGTCTGTGAAGGATTGGTACCTGCACCCCCTGAAGAAAATATGAACGTGTAAAGGCTGACTGTAACATAAGAAATATACAGGAGAAAAAGGGCTTGTGAAAAGTGACTTACATGTCACTATTTTGCAGTAGTGTCTGTAGCAGTTCTTCCCTATAAAGAGGCCCTTTAGCGGCAGAGACTCATCAATCATATAATTTGACAACAAGTAGAAAAATTCTCGGATGTGGGCTGTTGCCGGTGCTTACGTTTCAACAAACGGTCTCATTTTCTTGAAGGCTGCAACAGCCTTGAAGAAAATATAACTTTTTGAATCGTAAGATCCAACGACACCCCTTGTTCAAGAATCATTTGCTTCTTCAAGCTTACACCTTATCGTGAAGTCCTGCATTATTTGGTACTGGTCACGTGGTACCATGTGACACAGCACGCAACGCACGCGAAGTGTCACACACAGCAGCCAAAAGGTACAAAGGTAGAAACTCTTCGAAACAGCTGTGCTTGCCGTTGCACAATTTTATTTCATCATCCTCAGATATCTTAGGACATTCATTGAAATTGTACGTAGTACTTTGTCTTGTGGCTAAATAATTTTAGTATTGCTGACTAATCTAGACCACTGAACTCAAGCAACTTTTAAATACCAGTTGAGCCCCATCTAAACAATGTGACAAGGCCGTTGCTATGAATTATAACGCGCGCACTCCAATAAATCCAGATATCATCTTTTTCTAATCTTACCTTTATATGCATTTAGCTTACACTTGCTGTGTTTATACTTAGCTAGTATGGAGTAGAAAGGCGGCATTAATTACGCTGCAATACTCCACCGAAGATCTTCTGAACAGTTCGGGTGGGACAATCAAACACAGAATAAGAACTCTAAGCCATGTATTGGGGGGACACAAGACGGGTTATTGACGTGAAGAGCAAGCTACTCACCTAGAGCACAGCCGGGTCGTTGACCAGCTAGGGACCTCTTGAACTCAATGCAGTCTCTGCCATATTGACCGTAGAAGGGGTCATCCCGAGGCACCTCGATGGTCATACACAGCGGATGTTGATACTTTTTTGGAACACCGCAGCACTCGAAATCCAGGTCCCGCTCATCTGTACCGAAGAAGCAGCGGACACGTTAGACCCAGATTTTTAAGGATGGTCTTTAGTATAAGACAGAGAGAGAGGAAAGGTAGAGTGATTAACCAATCTTGGCTCGGTTGACTACCCTATACTTGGGGTGGGGAAAGAAAGTAATTAACCTAAAGGAAAGAGATCGAGAAAAAAGAAGACTAAACGGTCAGATTGTCCGAAATACGTAAGAGCATAACAATAAACATTTTTGTCAGCCAAGTGTACTAATGCGCAATCATGATGCTTGTAGTTAGATGCTGATATTCAAAAAAAAGCAATGGAGGTCACCAAGCCCGAGCTTATCATTCAGGTTTCGCATGGCGAACGCGAAGCTGCATTCATTTTTTTCAATTGTCTGAGTATACAGTACTTTTCATCTATACATGAAAAGTGTCAGTGACAATCGTCACAGCATTTCACGGAGTCAAACTTCAGCTGGAGCAGCGAAATTGATGAATGCGTCTCAAAACTTGTATAAATGTGTTCTTGTCCAACTGTTCGTGATATGCGAACACAGCGAAAATCTATATATCGGGCATGCGCAGATCTTTTTGTCGTCGTATAATCGCGCCAAATTCTCACCCCTCGGCGGTGCAGCAAGTGTAAGATCGTGGTCGATGAATTGTCCCCAAGACATGACCAGAATTGATAGCTGCCTGTTCGGGTGGTCGAAATCTCGGTGGATGAAGCTGCTGATGGCGCGAGCCTTGGGTAGTTCACCGCCGTCGGCCGCCAGTCGGGGACCCTGCACACCTGCGTCAAACGTAAGCGTCAGTTAGAGTGGGTTCATTTATTTATTTCATTTGCATACACGAGTTCTTCTGTAACATTCCCTGTTCGTTACAAAAGCCGGTGGGTGCCCAAAAGCCCTGGGAATCAAACCTAGTGCTTTTGGTATTAATGCAGAGCACCAAACCACCCAGCAAATGCAGTAGTACCTCTGAAAGGAGGCAGAAATCACTGTAGTAACCTAGCGGAAGGGTTGGGTAAAGCTGCCTCCCCTGAACTGTTTCAAAAGTTCATGTATAGCACAAGCACACACAGAAATGCAGGCACGATCACGAACATACGTACAGTAGGTTTATGGTTACCCCTGCCCACGGAGTAGGAACGTCGACAATATATGAGAACGCGACGGTGGCTAAAATACGCAGCGCAATCAGCTCGAGTGTTTATGCGTTACTTACCGTTAATTTCAACTTGGCGTTTAAGCTCATTCTAATAAGCTGCAAGAGGAAGCACACGTATCTATGACATGGAAATATAATGGAGGAGTTATCAGTTCTTGGTGGTCTTGGTTGGTTGTTCGGATAAAAATCAAATGTAAGAAACACACACACACACACATATATATATATATACATGCATACAGTCCCACATTCGATTAGTTCAAAAGTTCTCAAGTTCTCGTATCGTAGTAACACAGCGCAGCAAGCAGACAAACAAGCGGTGCACTGTTTTGATGCAGTGTCTGCTCCAAACTCGAAGCAATTATTAGGCTCTCAAAAACAAATAAAAGAAAAAAAGGAGAAAAGCTGTGGGAGAGTTTCATTCCTTTGTAATTTATCCCTGATTGTAATGGGCTTATTTTATGTAATAAAAAAATTGTATGTTAAAATTTTGAAAAAAAAAAGAAAAACAGGATGATCTTATTTTCAGGTCTGGCTGTCCCATGCCGCCAATTTCCTACAAAGTGGGTGCCCTCCCATGTGACTATGAACTTCGTGGTGCCGAGTACCAGGCCAGAAGTGCGCGTGTACCTATTTAACCAGCACGTGCCCGGCGGCAGAATTTCTCGGCCACCCGCAACAGTGGCGGATGCTCAACTATTCCACCAAGGCTGTGGTGGGTTGAGGTACGCCCAGGGGCCTTTGCAGAACTCCATGGTCCGACCTTTCCAGATGAGTACCCAGAAAAAACTGAGTGCCAGGTCCGCATACTAATCTACCTATTGAGAAAAATTGGTGGGCTCCCGTTCGGCATTGGGAATCGAACCCGGAACCTACCGCATTGGTAGCGGACGCTCTAACCATGTAGCCACCACTGCGGTAGTAACCATGTGGCAATACATGCCAGGAAAAAAATATGCAAATACTGCTCATGGATGCTTTTTGGCAACCTCTATTTGTTATGTGTTATCTAGAGATGCCACTGCTTCATAGATGATAGTTTATTCAAATTTAAGAAGAAATAAAAAGACAAAGGAAACAAAATACCGTAGGCAGGAAGAGTAAACTGGAGATGAATTTGCTGTCTTGCTTTCGCAGTTTACTTCAGTTTTGCTGTTAAACACGACTTTTGATATCTTTGATCCCGTGTGGGCGTACATTTCCGAGTACGTGTGTTCATCGCACATTTGGCGCGGGTTTTTCCGATATTCTTTAGGTGTTTCCTGTAACAAGGAGACGCCACGTGCGTGCCCAGACCTCGGTGTTCAACAAAAGCAAGATCGTGAGACGAATCTCATGTGAATTAGGGCTTTGATCAGCGGGGTCCAGATTACTGACAGCATACGTACCTCCCTCTCTCTCTCGAGATCGGTTGTCGTTTTCTAATGCGCTAAATAAAAACAAATTAACTCATGAATGGAAACTTGCAAGTGTTTCTTTTCTATTACCTTCAGTGTGTCGTCGCAGATACCGGTTTTTCTTTGATTTCATGCCAACTTGTGCCAGCGGTGGCATGTGAAAGCTTCTTTATGTATATTTTAGTTTCCTTCTAGTTCATGGTAAACAATTTTGGAGGGCATAATTATGTTCATTAGACAAATCTTATTCATGTGTTACAGAATGTTTTTCGACTAAATCGATGTTTTTAATAGAAAGCTACCGTGTTTGTGCTTGAACTTATAGCAATTGAACAGGACACCAGTAATGTATATAAATGGCAGCAACAACGTGTTGCTTTTCAAACCAAATTTTCAGACTAAACGGAACGTATAGCAATATTAACTATATTTAACCAAATTACTAAATAAAATAAAACGTAGAGGAATACAAAAAGGTCGGGTAGCTTAACTACAGACTGTGTCTGGTTTGCTACCATACGCACAGGGAAAGGTGTAAATAAAGAGATAGAAAGAAACTATCTGTGATCACATTTCACAACGCATGCAATACGCAGCGTTATTACAGACGATCACTCAATTCTGTTAACCTTATTTGATTGTGCAAGAAATAGCCATCCAACAGAAAAAAATGCTTATTGGTTATATTTATTTGCTTGCTTATGTTTTAAATACAGAAGTCCGGTACGAGCAGTTGTGAAAGAAGTGCTAAGCCCGTGTGCATATTTAATTATTAGGTAAGACTCACATCTTTTTATTCAGTATTGACATCTTCTCAGCGCAAATTTACAAAACATAATTAACCGTAATGCCAAGATATTTCAAGGGCAGCTTGAGTCGGGATGTCTCCAGAAATCGGCAGTCGTACAATCACTGCTATACAACCATGACTTCGCTGGTGTCGATTTTCATATCGGCATTTGAAACACGGGCCGAAATGTAAGTGATACGAAAGTGGCATTAAAAGTATGTTCAACCTCCAGAACATCTTGGACGTTCATAAGAATAACTTATGCTTCCACAAATATCCCAGAGCTTGGGGTAGGACACCCACACTAGATTCTGACACAGCATATTTCTGAAACAAATATTTATGAACTAGACGAAGTAAACAAGCTCAAAAAATCGGTATGCAATGAATTTGCTTCGCTAAGGTAAACTGCAAAATATCTACATTTAATACATGTCGCATAGTGTTATAGTCGTACGCCGTATAGAAAGGCACGGCAACGCCGCAGTGAAGTGACGGTACGCAACATGAGTGGTATTCTCATTAAGCGCCTTGAATAAGAGTGACACGGAGGTCACGAGAGTAGGCCCTACTCACCGTCGCTGTAGAGTGGTGGCAGAAAGCGCACAAAGGGCGTGTTGGTGACACCCCACGATGGGTGCTTGATGTTGTTGCAGCGGCCGTCCATGCTCCGGTACCGCTCCACGGTGCAGGGCACCGGCTTCACGTGAGCCGGGCACAGGTCGTAGAGCTCCGTCTTTGACGTGTCGATCAGCGGCAGGCCGTTCATAATCTCGTCGTGCGTCATGCGGAACCTGCGGCAGCGTTGGAGGTTCTTCTTTGAACGGCAGTCATGTTCGCTTCTTTTCGAAGGCGTGAAAAGTAATGCTTAATTTCCGTCGGTCCATACGTCATGTGTGCTGGCCGTTTGCTCTTGTTGAGCGAGTAAAAGAAAAAAAAAACGTGGTTGATTTCTCCTTCATCACAACCGGTGCCACACGAAAGTAAAACGTCTTCTTACATAGTGTGCTTACTTTACATACGATGTTCGTGGTTGTTCCATATTTACAAAATTGTTTATGTAAATGCGTCTACGCTTACGCTTAGCGATACTTCTTCATACCGATGACCAACGTCTATAAATAATTTTTATTATTGATTAAATACTTCCTTGTGGTCCTGGATGCCTGTGCTAGCTGTAGTAGTTTACGGTGAAAAGAAACCGGTGTGGGAGCCAGAAGAGCATGACTTGTACGCTAAACTTCAGCTAAGGTCACCTACTCGTGGCATGTTATAGTTACTGAACGCTGCGGTCTGATTAGAGATAAACTGAACGCGCGTTGTGTGTTCCCTGACGAGCCTAAGCGAGGAACGCCGAGTTACATCAAAGTGAAGCTCTCGCGTTGATCTATGTGTTGCAAAACTACTCTTGGTATGTATGGATGCTGGGAGCCATGCCGATGCCTATAGGGTAAGGTCGCCACTTGGCAGTGTGTCAAGGCGGTGCAAAATTGTACTTTTATCGAAAACATATCATATCATATCATTACTAATATCATCGAATAGGACGGACGGGTAGAAACGACGCAAGGACGTGTTGAAGGAACTGATCATGGATTTCCCAGTCATGATGCATTATTACTTTTAGCAAGAGTATTTTTAGAGGGCAGTGGTAGATATAAAAAGCGTGTTTTAAAGCCTACAAAGCACTGACCGTGACCCAGTGAAGAGCATGCCCGGCAGCTGTTGTAGTCGACTGAGAGGCCAAAGGTTCGACTCCCATATCGAGATTTTTTTCGTTGTCTTCTGGTATGTTATTTTTAGACGTCATTTTCGTGACGGAAGTACACCACTTAAATCATTGTAGACCCCGGAATAGAACACTTTTGCGCTAAAAGACGCTAGAAATGAACCAATCAATTGGGAAGAACGACAACATATCATAGGGCCTTTAAAATATTTTAGAAGCCTCTCTCCTGTAAGGTATGCTCTGTTTGATTGAAATTTTAGACACCACGGGCATTAAATGGCACCAGTTTGAGACTTTTCTTGATGTTACTTTATTCTCATTGGTGAGGGGCTATCACGTGTACGTGTCAAATATTCCCGAAGAAAGGGCTCTCTGTCTAAAACACTGTCCAAGTCATGCTCTCAGTGTACTATTTGTTCATGAACGTGCCTTTTGTCACTGCAAATGATTACTATAAGACTGACCGCCGATAACTTTCGAAAGATCTTGTACAGCCAAATAAAGTGTGTGCAAGCGTAATGACGCAGTCTCAGTAAGTACTGATATCTTGTTGACCGCGATGTATTTCGTAAGAGAAGAAACTTACTGTGTTGCTAGGATCTTGGTAACGAGCAGCGTAAGTTCGGCTGTAGGCGCTATGTCCTTGGGCTCTGGCAATGGGTCATTTGCAGCGTACGGATGAACATAATCTGGAAAATAGACAAGAAATTAGCGTTTGGAAAATCTTCGCAACTTGCGTGGTCGCGAACATTTGGTTTTTTCTTAAAGATCTAGGTGAGATTCATAGACATGACATCAAAGATCTGTTACGTTTGTTTTGCAAAAGGTGTTATTTTGGGCAGATATTTTTTGTAAAATAACATGTTCACAGCCACAATAGCAGCCACCTGTGTCCTCCGATCGTACAATGCTGCGATTGTTGTTTTTAAGCGCCTAATTATGCATTGATGTGCTCTTGCCATTTCCTTCCCACAATAAAATGACTATGCACTTACTGTTCACTCTATTGAAACTAAAATGAAACCAACGCGCCTTACTACTCTACGTGGGCAATACCTACATCCATCCAGCCACTTCTACGCAAAAAAAAAAACAGGCTCTATTTTTTGTACGCGGCAATATCGATTTGAAAACGAGAGCAGTCGTGTTTGGAACGAGCGTGACATAATTGAGCCCACGTTTCATATCTCGCAAGGCCACGTCTTTATTGCTATTTCCCACTACCGAGGACAAAGTCACTGTTCCTTCTCGCGTTCAAGCCTCAATAACAACCGGAAATGGTATAATATTATAAGCAAGATAGCTTAAATTTAACATATTAGGGATTGGTTACTAAAGCAGCAATAAGCGCTTCTATTTTAGTGGAACTCATAAAGCATCACATAATTGCTTTTTGTCTTACTAAAAGACAAATGTTCACTGCCTCATTTCCTTGTGGTGTCATATACCCACATTTAGATCCCATTTTCAGAAAAGTCCATGATGAGCGCTTTCGCAAAACAAAGCGATGCATAGAAAATGTTAGCGCCTGAAACCTTAACACTGTAATAAAATTTTACGAAATATCACGATACTATGACTACTCTAGAAGGCTTTTTCACAGAAGGGCGTACGATAGCGCAAGTCAAATTAATAATTGAGAAAGGATAATTTCGTGCTTTTGCTGCGCTGCAGTAACCGAACTCGTGTAGCTGCCATATCCGTCTCGTATAACATCTAAAAGTATCACGCGACTGCGAGATGACAACTGGCTGCGTACGTACAATTATTCAGAGACTTGTGAAACGTATGTTTCGAATATTGTTCATAAGAATATAAGACCCGGTATAACTGTCATGTGGTATAACTACAAGCCACACTCATTGAATGAGTGGGGCATTGCATTAGCCGTACATGCAGCTGTTATCTACAGCAACTATAAATTTCAGGCTGAGTTCTTACGGCTCCCTGGAGTATTTTTTCTTGTACACCTGCGTCTTGCAACCAATGTGAATAGTTACAATTATTCAAACTTATCACGTTACCACATGTTGTGGGGAGCTTTCTTTGCAGCTTTTGTTATATATATCAGCGACATTATGGGTAATTTCAGTCTCAAATACTCACATCTTGTAAAACATTTCAAACTGTTAGCAGTTTAGAGGTCTAATTACCAAGCCACATGGCCATCTATAATTGAAAATTCACAGTTTCGCCGCAAGGGCGAAGCAATCAATGCGATAGCAACAAAATGGAACGTCACACCGAGAACGAAGAGCAACTGTGAAGTTGTAGCATGCTTCTCAAGCACTAAAGTTGCACAAAATAGCACACACAGGATGAGCGCAAACTAACAACTGTCACAGCACGAAACTTGCAGCGCGCTGCCCAAGCACAATGGATGATGCTATAAGAGAACGCACATGAATGCAGAGAATGAGCGCGAACTAACTTCCACGGTTGTTACAATGTGCTTGAGCAGTGTGCTTCAAGTGTTGACTACGCACAACGCAACGCTCTTAGATTTTTTTTAAACAGTTGTACGTGAAGTTAACCCTTTGCTTCTTCTGCCACATAGTGACGTTCACCGCACTGGGTCTCCGGCGTTCCTCGTCGCGACTGAGTACACGGAATGGCCACTTATCAGTGCACGTCTCAAGGGCAGTTTTTTAATTGAAAGAAAATGTAGGGGCGTTGCTTTAAAGCACGCCTTTCGCGCCATCTCGTGGGTGATAGATAACACACTGATGCGCCTCCGAGCTCCGCACACAATCAGTGGTAAATTGTGTACACAAATTGCTCACTGATAGCGTGTTCGAGGATGCATGTCGCGTGGTGGCCTCACTTAAAGCGTTTTGTTACTGAAAGAGAGGTCTCAGGTTTTAATCCTCGGTCGCGCGATTCAAAACTTTTTTTTCTAATTTATTGGTTCTTGGGTCTTTTTGGCATACCCACATATACATACACAGAACACGATGGTGACAGTGAGGACGAAAATTCACCTAGAGTGTTCATGTAATTGCTGCCAGAATAAAAGTAAAACCAAACACACTTGGAACTAAGGGATAGGCTGAGATTCCTAATCTAAGCACTGGGCACAGCCACTTTGCTCAAGCCTCTTTCAGATTGCTCAAGCCATGGCCAGACAGCTTGTTAATCTTCGTCTTCTACTGGTGCCATTCGCTTGATTGTTTTGTAGAGCAGCTCTCGATGGCAGTCGTCAACAGCAGAGGCAATAACGCGTTAGCTTTGAAACAAATGCTTACGTGGAAAGCAACTTTTGTCGCACGCAATCTTTCTTACACGCCTGTCTGCTACAGGGGCTCCCAAACGTAGGGCTCAAGGTTGCCTAGTTGGGTTTTTTTTTTTTTTTGCTAAGCGCGCTTCTTTTTGTAGAGTGAACTGTCACTTACTAAGTGCAGGGGACACAATAGAATACACACAATGGTCGCGTCAAATAAACCACGAGCTACCACTGCCCCGGCAACTCCTCCCGTTCCCTTCCTTTTTTTTCTGTAAGTTACGGTCCGACCCCGTCACTCACGTCAACTTGACGTCGTGTCAGAATTCTCGAAGACCTAAAGAGTTATTGACTCGAGCACGGACCCATTTTCACGCAGAGTAAAATGAGGAAAGCTCCGGAAGGCGGGCGAGTGTTAAACTAAATGTAAAGCACAGCGCCTCACGCTTAGGCCAAGTAGAAAAGAAAAATATAAATCGGAAAATAGGCGCCCGAGTGAAGGCTTCATCCGCCTGAAAGAAAAAAAATGTAAAGCGAGATCTCGCTCACTTAGCCTTGACTTGGCCTCTCGCACAGCGCTGTTGATGTCCGAGTACTTGATGCAGACCTGTTCGTGTGGACCTGCGCTCACGAACGACCTGCAAAGTTGAAATAGCGTTGGTGGGTGCGTGAAGTCGCGTTCCACAGTACACTTTTTACGCGACTAAAGAAGCCATAAAAAACAAAAGACTGCTAGAAATTAGACGAAAACGACGAGAGCAGCGGTAAGTTGCAAGCATACACTTCCACAAGCTTGCTGTTTGCTTTTGCTTATCAAACTTTCATTCCAAGTAGTTCACGTCATTCGCTTGGCAGGCGATTAACCCCACGGTTGTACGCCAAGGCGCTGAAAAGCGCCACTTTCCAACGGTGCAGAAAAGAACACGCCTAGCTTTGTTTCATTTCGTGCACTGCCTATAGGCGCGAAAGAGGACAAACGCTGCATAACGCATTTCTCCGAACCAATCGTCAGCCAGTTTCAATGATCAATCACTTCTGATGACGCAGGAGAGATTTGGCAGTTCCCTTCATAATGTACGTTACACGGGTCTATCACAATGTCAGAACTTCTCCACCGTCCACTGCGTCAATGCACTTAGCAGTTACGTCACATGAGCGCAATGGATGTCGCCACTGAAAGGCTGCTGTCACCACGCATTTTCCACCTGTTTAGCCAATCGATGGCTCAGGTCAAAATGACTCGGACCAAAGTGCTCAATTCACAACGCGACCTTCGTTCGTACATAGCACGGTTAATGCCCTAAGAGGTCCCTGTGTGATTTCCTTGAGTGACGAGAAGCTTCTGTCCCTTTTGTTTTCTTCAAGTAAATGCATTCTTCGCCATGTGGGGCGCTAATAAATTTTGTACAAACATAAAAACTGCTCGCAATATTGCTATATCAGGAAAGGTGCTAGCGAAAGTTAGACACTAATGGTCGATGTCTCCTAAGCGAGTAACATTAACATCGTAGTTGTTAGGGTTTTGCTTTCAAAAACCCCGAGTTTGTTGAAAGACTCCGTATAGTGGAGGACTTCGAGAATTCCAGCAACTTGAGTTTCCTGATGAGCTCCTCAAACTAAGTACGTGAGCCTCGAAACTTTCTGCCTACATAAGAAACGTGGCAGTCATCCTTGGCCGGGATTTGATACCGCGACCTTTGAGTAAATCCAGCACTGTACAGCCGAAAAACGGCATTATCTCGAACGACATTGATGTGGCTACAGCTTTGCGAATTGTTTTTTCGCTTGGTATTAAGTTTCGGCGACGGCTGTAAACATTTAGTAAAATGAATAGCGAATAGATTACTACTTCGTCTTTGAGCCGTCTCTTTTCACCTAGATGTGCTACGTATAATGGGAGGCGGGCATTGTTATCTCTGTTCGGGCCTTCCAAATCAAAAAACACTGGTCACCTGATGGGTCTTTCAGTGGTCTACAAGTGACGCAATACACGAGTTTAGGTTATTAAACGTTGCAGTCTCGATCTCGAAAAAAGCAGAAGGCGTTTGCGTGCACGAACGTTCATAATAGGCTAAGCTGCCCCAACACAAATCACCTGTCACTGGAACCGTATTGATACCGTATTGACACCACCGTATTGATAATAAATGGGAAGCATTTCTTGGCGAACTGCAGCCTGCCTGCCTGCCTGCCTGCGCCTTACATAGATGCCGGCCTGCCTGCCTGTCATTCTAGCAACCTACAAATGGGTGTTCTCGTGAGGAATATGGCTGGTTGGTCACGAAATGAATAACGTAAAAATCGTGTTGCGTACATCTAAAAACCCTTTTCTCTCAACACAAGTGGCACATACTCGTGAAACGGTAAGAACAAACGTTAATAAATTCTAGAGCATTAAGTAAAACTAACATCGGCAGCGTTAACGAGACCGATTCGAAGAATAAATATCTGATTCCTGTGAGACTTTTACCCAAGCATTCTGTGGAGCAATCAAGTACGTATTCTACCGCAAACCTCCCTCAATGGACTCCGTGGAAGCGTAAGGCTGGTGAAGCGTCTATTGAGGTCGCAGTGCTAGCTCTCTAATTTTGTCAACATTACATGAGTGCTCCTACGATACTGATGTCACGACGGGTGAACAATCAACTGTATACTTGTGTACCATTTACTGAAGTTCGCATGTCTGCGAAACACAAGCCCGGGTTATCGCCTTCGCAAGCACAAGTTCTACATATCAACTTACCGCTTCTGGTATTGGTATTACCCATGCTGCTGTTGGCATGGCTACGCAACTGTAAACAACTGGTTATATAAAACATACGCAATTTTTCAACATATGTATGTGCGTACAACATTCGCGCACATCTCTAGCGTATTTTCGTAATGTACCGCTCAATGAATAAAATAAGACTGCAGTCATCTTCTCTCCGCACGAGTTGCACAACATCGAATGCCATGGTACGTGGTATCGGCCGAAATTTTTCGTTAAATATAGGGGGCCACAATTTAATGAAGGAAAAAACACTAGGTTACGACAGCACTAACGAACGCGATTGGCTGGGAGGCAGCGCCTATTTATCTTCACCTTTTCCATTAAATCGGGAAAAGCATGGTCAGTATGCTTTGATTTTCTTTCCCTGGCCTCCTATCGAGAGATTAATGGACAAAACGATGCAATATATGGCAGAGAAATATCACACGCCTGCTAAGCACACTATTGAAACCAGTGTCATACTCACGTTTTGAATGCTTCGAAAAAGTCCTTGAACTGGAGTGCCGGCGTCCGTCCAACGCCGTGCACATAGTGCCTATGCAGTAGAAGTGCACAGTCTGATGACGTCAGCGTCACATGGCCACCGATGAAATTCCCGTCACCTCCGAACGTGTCGATGCCAGCTGCTTCGCGTGGACACCGTAGCAAGATAAATCTAACAGGAAAAAAAAGAAAAGTACGATAAGCCTGTGGAGAAATCCTCAATAACATCATTTACTACTCTCTGAAATGACAAGTTGTGACGAAGTAGTTGCATTCAAACTGCGGTTTCCGCAAAAAACAACTAGATAAAGCATGTAGCTGCATTTCTATAAATTAGTCCAACATTGTCACAAAATTGCAAGTTGCTCGGAAGAATAAGAAGGGTGTCTTTTGAAAGTGCTATAAACTTCCAATAATGTACGCCCTTCGAGACTGGTTTAACATCGTTTTTAGTTCTCACTTTTAATGAATTAGTCGCTGCTGAGCATGGACGGGAGCAGAACGCAATGTTAGCGCGAATGTTTACTCTGTGCACATGCAGCACAATACATATTATGATTTATAGTATTACACAGCACATGTGATTTATGGTAAATGAGCCCTCTTTCCTGTGCTCTTAGATGGAACGTCACAACAGCTTAGCAACGACCATCTAGAAACAGCTTTACTAATAAAACCAAGTTTCACTTGCGCAACAGCGCGTTCGCGCATTTAAGTGCAATTAATTATTATAAACCTTTTGGAATGGCGACATTCGTGGTTGTGCCTCCAAGGCCCGTAATTGCCACACGGAATGGCAACGCGGACGCCCCAATTTCATGTTTGGGAGAGGCAGGTTGGCTCAAGTGCACCTTACGTATGTTCATGCGTGCGTTTGTGCGTGTATATATGCGGAAGCAAAATTAAAATGTTCAAGAAGGCGTTGAGGCCCCCCCCCCCCTTCCCTGGCTACATCGAAAAATGCAGCCGCCGCAGCCGGGATTCCATCCCGCGACCTGCAGCTCAGCAGCAGAGTGCCTTAGCCACCAGACCACCGCGGCGGGGCGAAAGCGCAAAAAAACTCCGGGCGACTACTTTCAGCGTACGTTGAAATCACTTACTGCGTGTATTGCTCAACAGAGGCGCTCGGCTCGGCGGCAACCTCAATAAGACCGCTGATGTGTTTCTCACTGCTAATGAATATCAGTTGTATGATCATTAAGACAGTGAATGATTCTCAGACGCCAGATTCGCAGCGGTTCGTATCTGGCATTTTGTTTGCCCTCAAATCATCCCAGCGATTTGGGCGTCGTCGTATAGCAAGTAATGACGCCACAAGGTGTCCATAATGTTGAGTATGCCATTTGGAGCACGGTTGTGATGAATTTGTGAGTTATCGGTGCGTGAATGCTCATCTTTTGAGCGCGAAAAGACCGTTGCTTCAGCGCTATGGCCAACGTGCATGGTGACGATGATGAGCCAACCTTTGAGTTTGCTTGTACGTGTGCGCGTATATATACAGATGAAATATTGAAAAGAAAAATTTTCGATGGACTTCAACTCCCCCCCCCCCCTTTTAGCCCATGGCTACGCCAATGCTCCGCATCACACATAACTTTTTAACGAATATTTCATTTGCTTTCAACATGGGTGGACTAAACCGTATTCGGCTGTAGTATACTGGTGTACGAATTGGTGGAAGTTGCAGTGCTATATTTGTTCATTACGTCACGTGATTAGTAAAGAGCGTTCACATCACCCTAACGAGTCAGGATAAAAAGGAGAATAAAGAATTAACTGGGGAAAGAAAAAAGGAGGCTTTCAGTTTGTCGTTTTTTATGCATATGCTAAAGTTTTTTCAGCAACAATGTTTTGATTGATATGTGGGGTTTAACGTCCCAAAACCACTATATGATTATGAGAGACGCCGTAGTGGAGGGCTCCGGAAATTTAGACCACCTGGGGTTCTTTAACGTGCGCCCAAATCTGAGCACACGGGCCTACAACATTTCCGCCTCCATCGGAAATGCAGCCGCCGCAGCCGGGATTCGAACCCGCGCCCTGCGGGTCAGCAGCCGAGTACCTTAGCCACTAGACCACCGCGGCGGGGCCATCAACAATGTTATCTGTGCAGGAGAGTTTGGTAATAACATGTAAGTTTAGTTACAGACGTTTGCGTTTGAAACAATTTGCATAATAAGGGTCGTTTGTGTCCTTTACTAGGAACTTGTAAAGCACCTCTTGGCTTGATGTGGTTAGCTAAAATTGATTAAAATAAACGCTAGACCACTATGCAGCAATACAACTTTGACTAGAAAAATTAACGTTGCTTCTACCGCATAATGGCATGTACGAGAATCGTTATAATGTCAAAGACAAGGTTGGTTCTGGCAGTTTTCTCAGTATGCACTGTAAGATGGGTGCATGCAGTGCAGTGTTTGGGCTTTGTGTTATTTCGAATAGCAGTCATGATCAGTCAACACGTGAGATTATTAAAGTGATATTTCATACGAAACATTTTGAGTCGAGCGTGAGTATGCCGTATGCAGCGTTATCTGCAATTTCTGCGTATGCAGCGTTATCTGAATGCAGCGTTAAAATGTCTATGGTGTAATATTGACTTAGACATAAAAATTCAAAGATTTTATATTGGTTACAACATGTTTTCGTCACGTGCGCTGCACTTCACGTTAAGTTGTTCCTGGTCGGGTATTTGCGTGCAATGTGCGCGAAATATATCATGTGCAGTAGCATTATGTAATAAGCCCAAGTCGAAACATACTGAAGCTTTAGCGCACACATACGAGTACAGAGATGATAGGGACGCAGGACCAGTGCCGTATGCAGCAGTATATGCTGCGAAACCAACTATCCCGCCTTTCTGTATTGCCAAGTTGAAAATTTAGCACTAATCTAGCTGCCTATCACTTTACCCCATTGCTATTGTCTTTTTTCTTCATGCTCAAACTAAGCTGCGTTGTAGCAAAACGACTTTAAGTTATGCTATTCACGATATAGTTTTCACTGACTTGTTCATTCCATAACATAAAGCAATAACTACTTTCTGGTACTCTCCTTTATGTGAAGCTCCGGCACTCAAGATGGCGACCTAAATAATAATTTTAGAATGAAGGGTCGGTATTTTTATTATCCAAAGGCATTACCGTAATAAAACTAATATGGTGGCAGTATATCGCATCACAGACAGCGACAGGTCAAATATTTCAAGATGCGTGAATTCATGTCTTTGCGAGAACCGCATAAAATTGAACTCTGTGAGTAACTTGACGGGCCTTTTTCTTTCTTCACAAAGAAGCATCCGTCTTCCTGATGCGTTGTGCAGGCTATGTTTATTTTTCTACAATGTCGTAATCTAAATAAAATGGGACCAATACTACATGCCGATGCGTACAGATACCGTTACTGTAAAGGCGGGTATCCCTTGTCCCACGAACAAATAAAATTTATAATATCACAAAATCAAAAAAATGGCAGCATATCCACGGAGTGAATGATGGAGAGTGGGGCGAAGCATTCGTCCGTCCATGCGTCCGTCTGTGTGACCGTCCATGCGTCTGTTTGTGCGCCCGTCCCTGCGTTCTTTCGTGCATCCGCCCCTGCGTCCGTTCATGCGTCCATCCATGCATCTGTTTGTGTGTCCGTTCGTTCATCTATTCAACACTCCAAGTCCCACCATCTCGCATCTTTTTATCATATATTCCCCATATAGAAGCACCGCCATCCAGCGGACATTCCAAGGACTAAACGAGAGGTGGCACACGCACACTTTCTTACGGCCTGCGCTTTGGGTCTACTTCCCACCTTTAACCACCTCGAGTTCATGGTATATTCTAGTTCACTGTATTCATGGCACTGCGACCAAACGCTCGCTAAACCTTTCGAAAACCAAGGAGGTTACGCCCAGCGAGTATAACGTAGCAACCTTTCCCTGTCAGATAGAGCTCAATTTACATGCCAATGGCTGCTAATGAGAAATGAGAGACAGGAGAATTCGGCTTTTACTTTCTTACGGCTTGCGCTTCGTATCTACTTCTCATTTTTAACCACCTTGAGTTCATTCATGGTATATACAAGTTCATTGTATTCATGGCACTGCGGCTCAACGCTCGCTAAACCTTTCTAAAGCTACGGAGGTTACACCCAGCGAGTATAATGTAGCATCCCTTTCTTGTCCAATAGTGCTCAATGTACATGCCAATGGCTGCTAATGGGGATCGCAGCGTGCGCGTTAACTAAAAGCCGAATGCTCATGTCTCTCATTACCCATTAGCAGCCATTGGCATGTACATTGAGCACTATTTTTTATTGTTAAACAACGCACAGAAGAAATCTCTCACTGGCACCACCTTGGAGGTCAAGTGTTATACCTATTTCGGGTATGTGCCACTGGTGGTTACATACGAGGGACGCCCAAGCCACGCCATAAGGAGCTTCGCTCCTAAAATATTTCGGTATTTGTTTTCGTATCATGATAGCGTACGCTTGCTCTTAAAGTGCACGTTTGGCACGTGTCGCCATGTGTGGCACTTATTTTTTGATAATTGAAGTAGCTGAATCTGTTTCGAATCCTAAAAGCAAAGTTGTTGCTCACCGTAGTTTGGGCAATGCTTCAAAAAACAACAGGTTGGTACGCGACAAGCAAAGGGGCTAGCCCCATTACCAAGTACATGTGGTGCAGAAGTTAAATGAAAACTTCGCTCGGCGAAAGGAGCATAGAAAAATTGAAACAGAAAAAGCGATAGAAATTTATAGAATAAAAGAGATAAAAAGAAGTAAATGAGCAATAGAAAAACAAGAATAGAGAGAGATAGATAGAAAAAAAAGAAAGAGAAAAGGAAAATAATAAAGCTAATTACAACATGAAAAGATAACCAGAAAGATAAAAAGAACCAAGAAAATGAATAATAAGAAACGAACGTGCGATAAAGATATGAAAAAAAATGCAAAGCCGAAAGAGAAACAAAGAAGAGAGGGAAAGAAGCAGGAAACCAAAAATATAGAAAAGGTATGAAGAGAGAGAAACCGATTAAAAAAATGAGACAGCCAGACAAAAAGAAAAACAGCAATAGAAAGAAAGACAAAAATGCACAATATATGCACAAAAAAGTGCCAGAAACAGAGAGGAAGACAAAGAAAATAAATCGAGAAAAAAAAAAGAGAAGCAAGAAAGGCCAGCCAGATAAGTTTTTCTTTCTGGTTTGGCACCCCAAATGCGAAGCTACCATAATAGTTTATTTGAAATAAACATTTCCACAAAGCCAGGACGCAGTAATTCATAACACCGCATAACCAATTTCTTGTGACGTCTTTATGGGGAGCCTCATTATGTCGTCTCACCTGCAATGTGCCGAAATCTAAAAATAGATAAACAGCAGTTATGAAAGTGGTTGTCGTAAAGATGCAAAACAGCATTAACGGACAAAACTCTAAGAATGAATAAAATACCACGGAGAAAGATTGTATCATTTTGAAGTATAGCTTGGAAGATGACGACGTAATGTGGTAGATTGAGGCCAAGTCAGCAGTCATCTTGCCTCCTGTAGAGTTTCATCTGGTTACTAATTTACCTATCACGGTGCGTCTTCATCACAGAACACCTCTGCAAGATAATCATCGCACTTTTCTCGCCCCATATTCGTCAACAACTGACGTTGACGTGTTCTGTCTAGGGTTGGTCTGCAATGTGGCCGTCAAATTGTACCACGGAACAATTGCCACACTCTTTTTTAGCGCTAATGCAACGTTACTTCATTTAAAAGACAAAGAGAGAGAGGTGGAGAGTGTTCGTAGCACCTGTCCTATATCCTGACAATAGTGGTCTAGATGTTTTTGTTTGAATTTTACCACTCGTACAGCTTGCTTCAAGGAATTAGAGATAGGTGAATTGATAGAAGCTCTGAAAACGCTGAGAGGACTTGGTTCAACTGAGTGGTTCTTGGCTCAATTACCAGTTGGTGTCAATAGGTTGTGTCAAACGAGTCACTGATCAATTCTATTGTCGCTCACGTATAGTGTATAGTGCCCCCATATTATAACAATATCATTAGTGATAAAGTATAAACATTTCCAACAATATATTTCTTAGTCGTATAGCCTTACGACTGATAATGCCCACACGCAGTAATGACCCCATCTTGTAAAATCGTTTGTGGAGTTATGGTGGTCTAAACCCTTGTTTTTGGTAGGTTTGGTCTTAAGATGAAATGACACTACAGTACATTATCAATACCAAAAAGCCGGGATCGAATTGCTTTAGTAACTAAAATTTAGTACATTCTAATGTTTACAGTCTCAGTATACTTTTGGAAAACAGAGATATCAGAAAATAGAACTGGCTAAGATATACCTTTGTTCTACGGTAGAACTAGACTCTCATATATTACACGGAACAAGAAAGATTAATCAACCTGAAATTCACGTTGATATATTCCTGTGGATAAAAACAAATCAAGAATATCGAAGTTCCAGTGCCGTACATTATGCACTGATGAGGGGCCAGTTATGCTTTGTTTTCTATGCAGCGTACACATCTTTACATGTCTTCATATGCTCTGAAAAAAAAAGCCAGGAATGGGGAGATGGAAGCTTGCGATAAAAAAAAATCACAGCATTTCCACGAAGTGGATGATGGCGAGTGGGTGAAGCTCCGGGGGATCAATAAACCCTGTACATGATTTTTTTTCCATTTCTTTCTTTCATAACGAGGTGCACTCCCCGGCCATGAGAAAGAGAGAGCTGGGTGCTTGGCCGACCACTGCGAAAGAAACGGTGCCATGAGCGCACCCGCAATCTTCAGTCTCCTATTCTATACCGACGATTGGCGCGCTGGCGGCTGGCGCTCCCAGCGCATGGAAGCCAAGACAAGCGACATCGGAGGGACAAGGCTCGACCCTAACGCGCTTCGTCCTAAAAATCCATAAACATGGTTTGTGTGTTCGAGCTGGCGTTTCGACAAGGGGACTTAATTGTCTTCTTCAAGGCTAGAGCTGATTAGTTATTGTTTTCTTCAAGGCTAGAACTGATTCAGTTCTAGCCTTGAAGAAGACAAGTCAACTTGTCGAAATTCCGGCTGGATCACACAACCCCCGTTTAAGAATTTTTTGTAAACTGCTCATTTATAGCCATACCAAAGTGCTTTGGTGGGCTGGCTAGTTTGTCCGGGTTTAAAATAAGTTTTAGGGGACACGACGGACAGGAAAAGGCACGGTTTTAATTAAAGGACGTGCCATGACACTTGACCGCCTGCGCCTTGTAATTGTTTTGGTCTCGTTGTTTGAGCAGCCCGTGCTTTGTGGCTGTTGTGGTGACGTTTTCAGCTACGACTAGAAATTTTCCCTAATTTTCTTGACTTCCGTTAACAATGTCAAAGACTGCAACCAGCCTTCTACACTGAATGACACCAATATGAAACAAGTGCAGTTATAAACAAACCAAAGCTTTCACGAATATTATGAACATGAAGAAATGAGAAACGGCTGTGGCAACATTGTGCGAACTGCAAATCAAGATACAGATGTAGGAGAAGAGATATCCAGAGTTTATTTTTTCGTTTTTCGAAATCTTTTTCTTCAGAAAGCACCCACGCTTTCACCCCATTCGCTGAGAGCAATGAAGGCTCCTTTGCACGTAAAACACGAACCTGCTTATAAACGAGGGAGAAACCCATGGACATATACACTGCAGCCTTTCTCTATGATGTAACAAAGCCATTTTTGAAGGTTGTTAAAAACACTGGTCTCATCGAAGAACTTGAACCCCTTGACTGTCATGTTCTCTTCTGTAAGCGGTCTGTACATGTAACGCAGTGCGTATGTTATTTCATTCTTCATCATACCAATCTCGAGTGGCATGCCATATAGTCCGGCCGCCATGAAAACGTCTCCAGGCTCTCATTAAATAACTTATCTCTTTATTGAAACTCATACCTCAATGAGTGTTTTATGTATTCAAAATAAATACGCTGCAGAGTAGCTACAAGCACTCGTCTAACATGCCTCCATTGAGTACCGTGCGTAGTAGCTACGCAGAACCTTTAGGAACGAGGGCACATTGTTACCAAGGTCTGAATTTTGCAGAGTGCGTATGCAGCGTCACTCGCTCCGAGAATTTCGGTCGAACTGATATGTCGAAGCATGCACAAATTGTAGGTTCTGTGGCCAAGGTTCGTCCCGTCTAGGGGCTTATTAGTCAGCCATTTCCGTATTTCTTCGCTTTCCTCCCGTTTCCTTCAGAGAGGCGGAGACTTGATTCGTGACTTGTTTCCGCGCCTTTCCTCACTATCTGTCGTAACGCTACGACCACCAGCGAGGAGCATAGCTTTCACTGTATCTTGTGCGCCCATTTATTTTTTATTTATTAATGCATGAAGCGAGTATCTACACCAAGGCTACTCGACAGTTTGCTCTCTAGCACCACAGGTGCATTTACAGGCACCACTGCGCACGACAGTTTCAGTTGTTTCACTCGGCTGAATAAAGTGTGCAAAAAGTGCGCCAAAAAGTACAAACAAGAAAAGACGCGGTGACCAAATCACAAAAGCATTATCGAACCCACCAAACAACACCACTCCCTTCAATCGCATTCCTGTCAAAAGAAACCTGTTCCGAAACAATGCTGACAATCTTCCGAGTCCCTTGTCTTCGCTGAAGGAGAACGGCTGGAAACGCGGTTATCGGGCTTAAATGCAATTCAGCTAGTATCCCTCCGCAGGAACGCCTGAAACAGTGCACAAACACGCGTTATAAAAATGCTCGTCGTGCCTTATAGAAAGGCCATGAGTCATTTCCTTTTTGCGTTGTAGGTGCCTATTACACAGGTGCTGAAGTGAACCATCAAAGGATCCAATTTTTTAACAATAAATGTATATTAGGAAAGATTTGTGCCATTGTGTGGCGCAGACTCAACTCTTTCACAATTGTTGCTGTCGCAAAGTAGTTAAAAAGCGCAAATCCATATAAAGGTGCACAGAACATCTCCTATGGGATCTCAATACCAAGAACAACATATAGGATTTCATTAGAGCAGTAGCGAGTTGACTCGCTCACTAGATTCCATGCCTACCGGTTGTGCCCTCGCGATCTCCGACGTCAGCGTAGCTCTGGCCGACTGGGCTCGCCCTACGTCGTCTCCTGACGCCGATCTCCGACGACAGCATAGCTCTGACCTACTGGAATTGCTCTACGCCATGTCCTGACGCCGACAAGAGCTCTCGCAAGTGGTGCCCCGTCCTCGGACTCCTGTGACCGTGTTTACATCTTTCGTATCTCTCCTATCCCCTCGATATGTCCTCGCTCGCTGGCTTAGCGCATCTTTCTTTCTCTCTCGCTACACCCTTATTCATATCCTTCTAACCCCTCCTCACCCCCATTCCTTGTGAGTTACTGCTGAGGTGTCGCACCCTGATGCAGACAGTTGCGGGGCTCTCTTTTCTCTTGTTTTCCTTCCTATAAACATAAACACTTCCCCCGTAGCGAGTCTGTGCGGTAAACTTCGCTCTCAATAATCGGATCTAGTTCCACAGACCAGTTGGTATTAAATGGTGAATAAAGGGACGTAACACTGTACTTGTTTGATAAGAGAGATTAACGATGGTTGTAACAAGAAGCTCTATTTACTTGATTGGTCTGACAGTGACAGTCAATGACCGTGACAGTTTTTCACGTGTATGCAATCTTCTACAGATACAATGCTTCAGACAAGACAGAAAGGCTACCTGCACTACAAGCAGGTAATTGGCCGATAGGTCGAAATTCCTTACTAAAGCTTAAAAAATAAATTGTTCATATCGAGCTCTATTTTGTTCAAAATATTGGATGAGTGTGTTCCACGACGTCTAATACACTAACGGCGACGACTACTCAACCTACTGGTACCATACAATGCACAGTTTTCATATTTCATCAAAACTGCCATATGTGCGCGTAGAGCAAGACCAGTTCACTGAGAGCTGCTGATGTAAGTCTATTAAGCATCCTATCATGCAAGAAAAACTGATTCATCAGGGTCTCTGGTGGGTCGGTTGTTGTTGCTGTTTGGTAGAATTGCACACGTATCAGGAGGTAGATTATATATGAGCCAGTCTGCGCAATCAATAGACAAATGTTTCGACAGTTAATTTTGCACATATGTGTACTTCTGTTTGCACTAACAAATGACGTAATAATCTACTAAAATATAACAAAAAATCACGCATCTCCACTAGGTGAATGATGACGAGTGGGCGAATCTTGGTCCTAAGGTCCACAATATTGTGTTCGTTGCAGTCGCTGACTATTATAATGGGCGGACAGATGGACAGAGGGACAGGTGGACGAATGGATGGACGAATGAACAAATAGATGTACGGATGGACGGACAGATGATCATTTATTGTGCTGCCATATACTTGTTTAATTTACACATAAAATCGGTTTTTTACACACATGTTCTTGTTTTTCGTAACGCAGGTGTTTTGTTTCTGCGTCGATTTCGAGGAGCGTGAAGGACGTGTACAACAAAGCTCGGACCTAAGAAGCTTCGCCCCTGAAAAACGCAAACAAAACCAAGAAGCGTAGCGGTGACTAAGCTTTTTGTGAGATCGCGTGAAATTCGTGCGACAGTATGTTCATTTGACAGTGTTTATTTGATGATATTCCTGTTTTCAGTCTGAAGATTCGAATTCTTCACGGCCTAATAATAAATAATATAAAGTAGTTATGATACGAATACACGTATTGTATTCATATTCAGTACACATATATTTGTATTGAGTGTCATAATTTCTAATAATATTATGTATTTATTTATTTAAGGTACTCTTAAAGCTGTGCATAATGGCGACATAAAAATATCCAGGCCTAACGTCCCCAAACCACGATATAATAAGTAGATACGTCTTAGTGGGAGGCTCCGGACATTTCGACCATCTATAGTGTGCTTTACGTTCACTGGCATCACGTAGTCTACAGTACTCTATACTTCGCTTCTATCGAACTGCGATTACCATGACCGAGATCGAACCCGCTACCTTCTAGTTAGCAGCCGAGCAACATAATCCTTGCTTCATCGTGGCGGACTACATAAGGCTGCACATACATCATCATCACCATCATCCTGACCACGAACAAAGGCCTCTCCCATGTTCCGCCGATCCACTCGGTCCTGTGCTATCTGTTTCCACAATCTACCGGCAAACTTCTTAATCTCATCTGCCCACCCAAGTGACTTTCTCCCTCTCTCGCGTTTCCCTTTTCTTGGAATCCAATCAGTTACCTTTAATCCCCCCGCAGACAGACATGAGTGCGTTAGAAACTCGTGACCACAAATGGAATAGAAATGAAGAAGAAAGCAAAATACAGAGCAAAGGGATGTTAGAAGGCATAGGAACAATAAACGTGGAAAAAACAGCTGATGCACACAGAATAATTGTAAGTTAAAAATAAACATAGGCGTAAACTATACTTACTAACAATTTATTACAAACAAGCAGAAACATATTAAAAACATGCGAGCATCATGCCACCAAACAACGCTACGCAGGAAAGACAATTCAGTAGCCTACTCATACGCATCTGGAAATGTCTAACACTATTTCACCTCTTCGCAACGCTGCTATCTGCAGCTGTATTGAATGCGCAGCCTCAAATAACGCCATAAGAGTCAATCTAACACTGCCATGAAAACTGAGAGCCATTATTGGCAACAAAGCGAGTGATAACGTCTCTCAGAGCGTTCTAATCATGTCCACAATGTCGCTGTCTTTCAAAGATGTGTGTGCTAATAGCACGACACACTTCAAGGGCGCATTAGCGCTTCAGAACAATATACGGGGTGTAAGGGCGTGTGCTTGCTACACAGGGCAGCTCAAGCCACTCCTGTCTCGGTAACGTTGTCGGAGCTCCGCGTTAGGCAGCACCTACGGACTCACTTTGCCTCTGACCGGTGCGTTTGTCTCTAGACGAAATTGGGCGAAAATTCCATCACCCCGAAAGAAACCTGAACAGCTGCAATTAGGGTGTGCCGGGCACTGCGGTTTGTAAGGGAGCGGAAGCTGGCTCCTGACATTTCCGATTGCCACGGAACCTTTCACAAAGAACATACATTAGTGTCACTTTTCGCGAGGACCTTGCGATCGTCTGAAGGTCGCCAAGGGCCAAGAATTCTCGCCCCGTTATGCATGGCTTTGCGTGATACGAAACTTGGTTCCAATCCAGGAAGCACTGTATGTGCTAATAGGATGGGCGCACCCGTGTGACAGCTCGCATGGAGCCGTTAAATGAGAACACCTCGTGTGACAACGGCAGGCAACGAGTGCGAAAATTCAATCACGTGAGGAAAACAATGCAAAAAAAAACACGTAGTTTTGCCGCTCTCTGACCAGTTAGCGCTGTCTGCTGAACACTGACAGGCATTTTGCCCAGGGCACAGGGCAAACAAAATGATTTATCGTTTCGGCTACAGGCACTGCCAGAGGAGGCACTTATTGTTGGGGCAACCTGGCACGGTGAATTGTACCTCGACACGTGATTGGGGCTGGCCTTTTGTTTATGGAAGCAAGAAGCGTTGATAGATACCCTTGAAACCTATGGGCTGTCCGCTCACATTTGTTGTGGGCATGCTGGAATGCACCGCACACAAAATGGTAACTGTTTCTTATAACTCCCGTCCTTGTCATGTCTAAAGTGAATTACTTTCATTGCCAAGATGCCAAAGGTTGTGACACTTACATTCACGAAGCTGTGTTTTCTGAAGCTAATCGTATTCATATTGAGTGCATGTGCGTACGTAGTGCAAAAAGAACTCTTCTGTGATATGCTGCGGTACTAGTTCAATGCTAGTGGCCCTAAGTGCTAGCTGTGCGAGATTCCGACACGCAGTGCCACCATTTTCTTTTCTGTGATTCCTGATTATTCGCTTCAGTACCACACTTAGTTACATTTTAGGTGAACTCTGAAAGGATTATATAATCCTTTCAAATTCACAATGTACTGATGATAGTTCTTGAACATTTAATCTGGATTAGCCCGCAGTAAGCGATGGATAGAACAACGATGCTACGGAGCTTGTAAAAGCGTTGTACAGCACGGTACACCTGAAGATGTAATTTTTCCTAAAGCGCCTAAGACAACGAGTAGCGTGCCACGAATTTTGATTATCTTTCTGTGCCGGGCTGCTCAACACGTGATAACGCGCACGCAACACTAAAGAGATGCTCAGGTGGAACCATTGCCGCCTATAGGCCCTCACCTGCTGCAAAATTTCAACCACCACCGTCATGAACACCATTCTTAGGAACCGTTGGAAGTAGAGAGAAATATATACAGATGTTAATGATATGCTGGACATGTTGATGAACGAGAAGGGGGGGGGGGAGTCACGTTTTAAAGGCACCGATATGGTTATATAGGACGCCGCAGTGGAAGGTTTCAGAAGTTCTGAACATCGGGTGTTGTTTATCCATGTACGTAAATCTAAGTTCACGGACCTCTAGTATTTCTTCTCCATCTAAATGCGGTCGCCGTGGTCGGGATTCGATTCCGCGACCTTCGGGTCCACAGTCGAGCACCGTAACTATTAGATCACCATGGCGGGTGATGTGCTGGACAAACTAGCCTGGTTAACCACCTGCTTTGCTACTCCATGTGCCAGGTAGTGTTTTCATTGCGTGGGTCATCTGTTCTTTGTATGCCACGTCACTTGTTTTTCGAGCGGCTCTTACATGGTCTGAAATTCTGCTATTAGCGTCACTTCAGCTGCCCAGAAAGTGTGCTAAGCCGAACACTGGCGTTGCACGCAGATTTTATTACGAGAACTTTTTTTATCACGACTCCTCGTTTAAGCACAATTTCTCGATTTCTGTCTTTTTGGCCAAGAATGAATGCCACTCGATGTCTGCTACAAGTTCTTGACGGCTACATGTTGCAGCGTGGTGTTCGTCACTGCTGTCGAGTTTGTGTTACTCGTTATTTTTGGTATTATATTGCAAAAGGTTGCGTGATACTTGAACAAACTAATAAATTTTGCAATACGGATCAGCCGCTTTGGTTCTACACTTAGTATAGAGCGTGTTCCACCAAATGTGTCAAAAATTCTGAAAAATCAGGGAAATGCGACATTAATTAGAAATCTTCTCCATTACTTCCTCTGTATCTGCAAGTATGTCAAGACGGTTGAAGGCATAACTTGCACTGGTAATTAGGGTAGTTAAATCATTTAATTTTTTCAATTTTTAGAGCTAAGCTGTAATGTTAAAATGCAGAATTGACTTTCTTCGCGCGTAGAACCCATTGCAGTTTTGAGATATTGAAAAAGCGAGGAGGGAGGAGGAATAAATGAGGAAGGACAGGGAGGTTAGCCAGTTCTCAGACCGGCTGGCTACCCTGTACTGGGGAAGGGGGTAAGGGGAATAACCAGAGCAGAGGAGATACTTTTGTGCCGTCTGTGGGTTGGGGTGGCCTTTACAAATGCTTATTCGTTTCGAATCGGAATGGCCAGAAGCCCGACATGTGACAACTGTGGCTGCGCAGAGACTTTCTCCCATCTTCTCTGCGAGTGTCCCCGCTTCAGCGTGCCAAGGAAAGAACTGTCAAAAGCTTTAGACAGAATAGACAATCGCCAATTGTCGGAAGAAAGGGTATTAGGACACTGGCCGAGACCGTCCTCTGCACGCAAGGCATTGAGAGCGTTGTTGCGCTTTCTGCGGGCAAGTGGTCTTAGAGACAGACTGTAAACAGCGTCGTGGATCGTCTGATGACCTTCTCTCTTTTTTTTACAACGTCTCTTTTCTCTCATCTTTTTGAAAAAGCGGCCTCTGGTAATAATTGCGATGTAATAAAATTCAATCAAATTTAGCCGCAAAATCTAAACTGAAGCGCGGAGATCGCCACTGCTTTATCCTTCCTAAAGTCCAGTATGAGTGCAGCATAAATGAGCGCCGTTATGTCAAGTATCAAAAAAGTTCGTTCTGTTTGTGTGCATATTGCACCTGCGAAGACCCACATACATTTATTAATGCGGAAGAACTACACCTTTGTAACCGTTTTCTTCAACAGTGACGTCATTGTGTTCGTCTTCTTGTAACGCACATCGATTTTTTGATTTCGTTATTGCCGTTGAGTTTGGTTGAATTTCATTATGCCGCAAAAACTACTCAAGGTTTCTTTTTTATATCTCAAGTTTGCAATGGGTTCTTCCCATTAAAACCGTAAATTCTTCCATTAAAGAGACCACTTAGCTCCACTAATTAGGAAGCTATATATCTTAACTTGTTAATTATTGTAACAAATTATCTTTTAATCATCTTCAAATGCCTACGGTCGCACAAGAAGCAAATGGAAAGGCATGAAACATATATGTCATTTTCCCTGATTTTGAAAATGTTGGGCACATTTCTCATAACAGCCGCTATGTTTTATGCAAATGTAGTTTTTATGAATTCGACTGAATATATTTGTCCGTTGGATTCCCTAGCAATGCATGCTACAGCATTTGGGTGCTCAAGTGAATAAATATTCACCCAAAGCCAACCACGCCAGTGCTATGCATCATGCAATTACAACTGAATAAAAATAACAATAATAAACTGAGCTAATAGAGCAAGAATATTACAACGTAAACACCTCGACGGGCCCTAAAGTCGCATTCTCTATGTTAGGCAACAAAACGACCGACCATAAACGCGCTCAGCGAAAGAAACATTGCGCGCTTTCGTCCCCATTACCAAAGTGCAGTATAGTGAGCCAGTAGGCATAATGGTCCCACATTGCTGTGTCAAACTTGCGCCAGTTCACGCGCCAGTGACCTGCCTTTACGACGTGTACTGAGCAAAACTCAATTTACTGCTGTTGCAAGTTCCTGTGTGTTTTTTAAATAACTGGTCCATTTTATGTCTTTTTATGCTATTTAGTAGTCAGATGGGTTAAACCTCAATCCCTCTATTTTTCTTATACAAAACAGAAGAAAACAACAAAAGGAAAAAAAAACAAGTTCTGATTGTGTTAAAACACACCAAGAAAACTTGAATATTTCAATAAATTAGGTCGATCTAAAGAGATACGACGCTATGAAGCTGTTTTATAAGAGGGCACCAAACAATTAACATAAACCTATATACAGTTTGTGCAACTTCCGTGCCATTTCTGAATTTTCCTCTGTGTACGAAATGAAACAAAATATGCATGTATTAGGCTAAACGTTTACGCCTTGGAAAACCCCGGCCTGTTATTGTTCTTCTTTCTCTCTCTTCTAAGTCCTCCCTTAGCGTGTAGTCATTATCTGAGCGGTTAAACTTGTGAAGCAGTAAATTCGCACAAAACAATGTTGCGTAAGCCGAGTCACACATTCATGTTCTTCTTCGTTTCTTTGTTCTTTTTTGTTGTTATTGTTTTGAAATTCTTCCTTTATCTTTGTTATTCGCCGGTTATTCTATTTTATTCCCTAATAAGACTTCAGGTCTGTAGTCCTCAGCTACTCCCATCACTCCGAGTGAAAAGGCCAGATAAGTCTCTCATTACATTGTACTCAAACGTAGTGACTCAAACGTTTTTTTGCCTTAGCTGATACATTATAGGAAATATCTCGTAGTAATCAAGTAGGAACTAGTCTAAAGTTTCACGAATAAAGCACGCTTTTATCTTACATCATAAAAAAACTGAAGATCGGTATCACCTTCTCAGGTCTCATTTGACACGTTTCAGAACTTTGCGATCAACAATGATTCGTTATTGCATGACTGACGGCGCCTCATACTTCGCTTGAACGCAGTGCTCTCTATACTTCACCGCGCAGTCAATGGTAAATAACAGGCCGGATTGAATGAACAATCGTTTCCGCCTTGATAGAGAAGGGCGCCGTGCCGTTGCAGGCTGAAACGGAAAACAAGAACAAGAATGTAGGCTTCACAAGCCGAGTCCTTGGGTAGCGGCCCTTTAACGTCGCTCAATCGCCCACCTTTTCTGCGATTACACGCGCTCGCTTCCCGCCCACAATGAATTGGCGGCGAGAAGGCTCTGCTCCTGATTGCTTCGGATGGCGCGTGGCGTGCATGCCGTTGCGTCAGTGGTGGTTAGGTTAACAGGCGTGACAATGGTTTCCTTTGCACATTACTCGCCGCGTGTGTGGTGAATAGTTAACGCTGACCCCGCGTGCAACCCACCTCCTCACTCGGAAGGTGTGGCACAATCCGGTATGGTCGAGGGTCACGTTATGCAAGGTGCGGACACTTTGACCTGAAGATGTGGCGTTGGAACTTTCTTCTAACTTAGCGATAACAAAACGAGAGAGGAATATAGATTGCAGGATATTTGCCAATGAAATAGTATATCCATCATTCAGGCAACACAGCTCATTATATATCAAATTATTCAAAAGTAACCATGAAAAAGAAACATTTATTGGGATGTAGAGTTGCAATGCGCGTCATTCACTGGCGCATGACCTGCCAATTTGTTTTCAAGAATCCCGTAACGGCAAGAATGACGGCATATGACTTTTTAGTCAGAAAATGTCATTCACAGACTTGCCAAGCAATTAGAAACATCCACTTCATCATTAAAAATGAACACGAACGCATGTATGCGTGAGCACGCACGCGTCAGTATGCGCACTTTACTTCTCAATAAAATGCATCACGTTTTGGTCGCATTCAGCAGGTATGGCATCGGTCATGCCATGCTGAATGCGCCAGTTATAGTACGATCAGAAGTTTACTTCAATATACGATGTGATCACTCGTTATTTATTTCAACAACTGGTTCCACCCTGCCCGCGATGGCCTAATTTCGATGGAAGCTCAATGTTTGTTGCCAGTGTTTTGTGCGCTGTCAGTGCACGTAAAAAAAAAAACATCTGATGATTAAAATATCCGGAGTCCTCCGCTACGGCGTCTCTCATAACCATATGATGGTTTTGGGACGTAAAACGCCACATATTGACGCGGTATAGCGTTAAAGAGCTCGTTTCTCAGAAATTTCGGCTTCGCGGGCGTCATCGTTGGTTGCGAGTGAAAAATCATCTTTATGTGACTGAAAAATTGAGAAATATACAAATAAAATAAATAACAAATATTCTGGGTCTGAGTGCAGATCAAGCGGGTGTTCCAGCACACAGCCACGCCTCTGATTTTGATTACTGTGAAAATAACTTCTGCCTATCAATGCAGTGAAAGGAACTTTCACGCTTTAAAAACAGGCACGTCCTGTGTACATGATGTACAATTCAACATGAAATATTGTCGTAATAATGCGTGGTACAAGCGTACATTGTGGTCAGGTGTCAGAACATCGAATTATCATAATGACTGCATAGATTGAAGCCAGTCACCCACTACAAAAGGCACACACGCTACTGCTTCCTTAAGGCCGCGTAATGACTGCATAGGAAGTTCGAGAAGATTTCACACGTTAAGTGTTTAAAATACGCAGTAGGAACAGAATATTGCTTTCAGCAAATGATATAACGCGAAAGTCCGTTTTGTGTGCTTGATTATATATTATACTTTCGCATGTGTTTTTTTTTCACATTCAATTATGCAACTTCAATTTGATTTCTTATATTGTATCATTAAGTGCGCATATGAGTGTGCTTCATATGTTTGTGATTTTTTATTCGCTGTGTAATATGTTCATATGTTGTAAGGAAAGTGGATAAAGCTTATTTTCTTAATATTTTCAACAAAACCAATTGTGAAGTTGCTTGTTCCAGTAAGCCATTCAGTGGTTTTTTCTGAGTGGTAATAAATACGATTACTATATGATCGTGCAGCTTCGGGGTAGAGTCTCTATCGGCTCGCTGTAAATTTGGATGTATTAGCCCAACAATAACCACAAAATTTGATGCCACGATAAAATAAACGTCTGGACGAATACTTGTTCCAGAATATGGGCGTCAACTCAACTTGAAAACGTACCAAAGTCACATGGTTGTACGTAGACCTGAAAATATTCGGCAGACGTGGCGATGCGTATAGTTTGCAGCACCCAGAAGTTCGAAGGTCGTTACCCGGACAGGTAGACTCCGAGATCCCATTTCCTGCGACCGGGCGCTTCTTTACTCGGAACATGGGGGGGGGGGGCAGACGGAGAGCTAGTACGTACAAGGAACTGGCGACGAGTTCACGCTTCTCGAAAAGCAAACGAGAACTGGAAAAGACTAGTGAAGTCGATTCACGCAATTGACTGACGAAAGAAACGCGCCAGGCTTACAAAGGTAAGGCTGGGAAGAAGGAAAAGGGAGGGGGAAGGGGGAGAGACGGCGTGCGCTCAACCGGCATCAGCGGTGGTTCGCTTCTCCAACCAGGACGAATACCACTTTTCGTTGCTCTGCTTTACTTTCTTTTTTCCGTTTTTTCAGCTTTCTTTCTTTCTTCCCCTACCTTTTGAGAGGCGCTACCTACAAAAGGGTGTGCTCGGAACGGTGCCCCACGAAATTGAGTAGGCTGCAGAGAAAGGGCAGTGACGCGACAAATGACGCGTGTCCGAACCGCGAACAGGGATGTCTGCGACCAGCAGTCGGTGCTTGTTTCCACTCCTCTCGAGTGTAGTCCGCCTACTCTCGTTACAAGTTGTCTCTCCGTCTGGGTGTATATCGGCTGCATCCTTCTTTTCTTTTGGTTGCCTTCTTGCGCTGTTCATTTATTCTTTGGGCTTGTTTCACTGATTCGCAGGGATGCCCTCCCCTTGAACGTCGAATTCTGCGATAGAAAGCGGCCGTTGCTGCAACAACCATACGCCACGTAGCTTCCTTTCCCCCTTTGCTGGGCTTAGCCCCCAGCCAGTTTCAAGTAGACCCTGTTGTCGCAGCGGCCGCGCTTGAACGAGAACAGAGGCATCGGCAACCGGCAATTGTATGCAGATCCATTGTCAAAGACGAAGAAACGAAGGGGCCGCGTGATCTTTCGAAGACCGGCTGGCTAGTCGAACCTTACGTGTATACAAATAAGCTACGCGCGTGCTGCATGGCTGTGTGGGGCGCTTCGCACTCCTTTTGCCTTTGGAAACGAAACGTTGCGTGGACGTGCGCACGTGCTTTACGGGAGGTGGCCGTCGCCGTGCTGTAGCGAGGGGAGAAGCAGAGCACCAACAGGCCGTGCGTCACCGGTCGCATTGCCGTGCGTGACGCTCGATAAAGCTCGATCACGGGAGCTCCAGAGGACGTCCACCGCCCGTGGCCTCTTCGTGCCGAATCGCTGTAGGCAGATTGGTTACACCTGTGATCACGTATAGTTGGATTCGTGGTTCGGCGGATGACTCTCGTGGCCCTGAATTTGAAATGACGCCCGAACGGCTTTGTACGCCTACACAAGACTACCGTACACTCGACCGGTGAACTTACATATATGGGTCAGTATCCTTGGAGTTTGTTTCGAGACAGAGGACAATCGCCCGAAGAAGCGTGCCCGACCTGTCACAGCCGTCTGTTGTTACGTGGTCCGCCTAAACGAAGGGTTGTTCCCGAATACATCTTGTAGCGAGAAGCCCGAATACGGCCTTTTGTTGGTTCGCGCACGACGCAGAACATGACATGAGCTAAATGACTTCGATGCGTGCACTTTGTACGCTGTTATGTATAACTATGTAGTCTTTGGGGCGCAGCAGGGGAGCTTGTGTATAAATGTGCTGGCACGTTTTACATAATGAACGTTTGGTTTCGCAGAATTGTGCTTAAGCTTAATTGCGTATACGTAATTTGTGCGCGTATAGCATCCAGTGGAAATTCAAGTTAATATATGTGCTAAAATTTGCGTGCTTAGGTAAAATGTAGCATGTGTTAGTTGACGTTTTCTGCATTCTCTGAACACATGCTTGTTTTCAATATGATAGAAAGAAAAAGCGGAAAGAGCGAAAGAGAAGGCAATGTTTCTACTCGACGCGCGTCTGGCTTGCTACCATGAGTGACAGCGAATGAGTTAAAGAAGGAAGAGGAACAGAAAACAATGCGCCTCTGGACTCAATACACTTGAGACTTGTACAAAAGCGATGACAGGCTAATAGACGTAAAAGCCTTGTTTGCTCGTCGCCTCAATTCTTTAAGTCAGGCGTGAGAAAAGAATGATTCAGTAGCCTATACTATTGTCGATATACTTGTAATGAACTTTTCTGCACGCGGAGCTTCTGTGTACAATGCAAGGTAAGACAATGCGTCTGTCTAACAGATTGAGTGTTGGCAGAACTAAGCCGCTCGCCGATTGGGCTAATGATGACAGACAACTTACCGTTGTCCTCCAGATGTGTCATTTGCCCACTTTGTTCTCTAGCTGAAGTTGACCGATTGCGCGTTCGAATAAATGCAGCACAGACGCAGTCTAGTGGTCGTGATTAGTGTCTATTTGCCAGCCCTGACAGTTGGACTATATCGTGTTCTCAGACAACGGTGGCCTAAATGGGCCACCTATATGGAGACCGGAACCAGACACATGAGATGCGTAAGGGACGTAGCACGCGGCTGTATGTTCACTGGATGTCCGAGCAGGCTGTGAGCAGTTTGGGAGATAGACTGATTATCGCACCTCTTCTTGTATACTGAGTACTTGTAACTTTGCCCTATGTGTTTTAAAATTCTGATTCATATGAAGATAGGCGTTCGTGATGCTTCGAGAGGTCAAGACACAACTTACGTGCAAAGTAGATGAAGAATGTTCTGGAATGTTATATTTTAATTCCCACGGTGACTACCATAGAACTGGGCAGGGTTCGCCAATGGGAAGCAGGTGGTAGGGAGTAGACATCGCTGCAGCTCCTCCACTCCAGAATCGAGCAAGATTTGGACCATGGTACCCAAGATAGCTACCGAGTACCTATAAAGTACTATGTTCTCCCCTCCCTTTTCTTTCTTTCGCCTCCTAATGAGACTCGTATGATCAGAACTCAAGGCAAATATAAGGTATCTGGAGCGATGGGAGAAATAATTACCTTGTCTTCAACCCCCCCCCCCCCCCTGCTTGTCCACATGCCAGTGGTATCTGCAGTTTTTTTTTGCTACAGATACTGAGCATGTTTGAGGTTATACAATACAACATATGCGCAGTTTTTTATACACTACCATGTATTTCTCTGCAACAAGTATCCATCAATGGCAAAAATTCTTCTCGCAGTGGAGGCTAGCAAAGTGATTGCGTACCTGCTTAATGTTCCTGCATTTGCTTTCTTCACTCTGTGTCTAACAGAGTTTGATACAGCTTAGTTGCAGGAAAATAAGCAAAAATATATAAAGAATGGCGTACAAATAAACTTCGTAGTTTCACCTGGTTTCACACTATTGCAACAAACGTATTACTGCTGCGCATTGTATCTACAAACATTGATTTTAGGCGATGATGGCGCCATCACCTCAGGCAGCCACAATTAACCATGTGTAAGAATGTATTACAAGGTGCAAGAACACAGGCACGCAGTAACGCAATTGTTCCCCCAAATGTTTCCTGCAATATCCCGCAAAGTATCCGATACGTCAAGCGTATACGATGACGACCATGAATCACTCCCTCCCCCTTCCCTCCCGCACCGTTTTTACCCTATAAGCTCTGTTTAGTAACTGTTGCATGGTGCACCTTACACTGCAAGCACCATCTGTCACAGACGCAACAAAAACTTAAAAAAGCACTCACATGCAGAGATAAATACAAACAAACGAAGCAAAACAGGCCAGTAAGTAACAGCAACAACTCGCGATAGAAAGTTCCCGACGAGAACGATGTGACGAAATAACAAACGTCGCCGAGAGGAGCCGTCGAGATCGGCGCGCGCTCGCTTCAAGGCTCGCCGCCGTGTGTTGCGCGTGATGTCCGACATTATCCTTCAGAGGCGCCTCGTATAAGTAAAAAGAAAAGAAATCATCGCGTTCGCCATTGTGCGCCTTACAAACTCAGGTGTGACGGAGCTACCTGCAGAGTGGCGATGTGAATGCAGCTACCGTTCCCTGCGACGTTGCCTGAGGCGTTGCTTGTACAGGCTGTAGAAATGCTGCGTCGATGTGGTAGGTGGCTGTTCATAACAGAGCAACGCGCTGTTTTGGTACTCGCTACCGTATACAATTGCAGCTTCTGAACGCTTCGTTGTTGCTTGATGCATCGCGTGAACTACACGCATGAGAATGCACGTCGACGTACACTACGTGATTGTTTGTAACAGAGCAGCGCGTTTCTGTTTTCTTATGTGTGTTTCTGTTTCTTATAGGCACATGCAAATCGGTTAACCCCGTGTACGAATGCGCGGTTTGGACGTGCTCCGCACTGGGTGACCTTTTTAGCACTTGCTAGGCACTCACCATCATCAACATAATAATAATAATCACAATTAGCCTGACTATGCCCACTGCAGCACAGTGGTCTCTTGCATGATTGGCCAATCAACCTGGTCTGGTGCTTTCTGCTGCCACGTTATAAATGTGAACGTCTTATTCTCATCAGCCCACCTAGCTTTCTGTCTCCCCCTCGTGCGCTTGCCTTGGAATCTGGGAATCTAGTCAGTTTCCCACAACGACCGGTGATTATCCTGCCTACATGACACGCGCCCAACACATGTTCATTTTGTTTTGTTTTTTTCCTAAATGTATATAAGGAGAGGTTGATGCCAATGCGTGGTGCCGGCTACTCCTCTTGCGCAAAAGTCGACATCGCATATTTTGTAGCGAACATAAGGCTATACATATTTACATAGCACAACGCTTACATAATGAGTCCACGCTTTTCAATACTGAGTGTCCACACCACGCAGAGTTTTTCAAAACACAAGTAATCACGCCAATTTAGGTGTTCACACAAAACATGACAGTTCAATAAAATGTCTAAGGGGATCTTGTCGCTTAAGTAGGGAACTGTTTTCGCAAAGGTTTCCCAAAAATATCGTAGTGAAACAAGAAAATATTGTTTTGAAACATACCGCTTAACAGTTGCGATAATACATCTTTTTTGCGTTTAGTACTTTTGAGCTATTTCTGATTGCTCCAGAAGTGAACAACTGCACACACTGCAGTGGCTTGTATCTTTTCTTTTGGCCATGGACCCAAGATTTTTGGAATTGATGGAGGTCGCTTATCCAAAGAATTTAGTTTTTGTAAAAGGCTCTCTCGAGGTACGTCATAATATTTACAATTTAGAAGAATGTGCCCCACATCTTCTCGAGCTTCTTCACATTTCACCTATGATTCCTTGACCAACTCTACTCTCTTCTAGTCTCTTAACGTTACACCAATCATTTTCCTTTCCATAGCTCACTGCGTAGTCCTCAATTTAAGATGAACCCCCTTTGCATGCCTCCAGGTTTCTGCACCGTTAATGAGTACCGCCAAGATGCAGCCGGTACTTACCAGTAGCAAGATATACGGCTATAAGGCGCTCTGCAGCATCGTAACAGAGACTCGAAAGGTACCAGGTGGCATTATCAAGTTGAGAATACCACTCAAATGTCTAGGTATTAAGCCGAAAGCCTGAGATTCCTCATAAAACGAGAAATTCGGCTGTTGGTGTCACGTGGCGTAGGGTTCGAGTGATCCAAAAGATAATACGTAATGTCACCACCGTGTGACGTCTCCATGACGTTGCATACACTCAAAACTTGAGAGGCCATTATGACGTCATCATGGCGTGACTGTAGCGACCCGTGACTTAACGTCACCTTATGGCAGCATCAAATGACATCGTAACTTAGTGAAAAGTCGTCCGATCATAGAAGTAATTCAAAACCAAGTAAAGGTGCCTCTTATATTGAAGGTTGTGTAAAACCACGTTAGATACAGAAAGCATTCACAGGGAAACGGGGCAGCATTAATACACCTGCATAGAAGGAAAAAAGGGTCTTCGCTTTTGAGCCGTCTTAAGTGAATACTTAAGCGACGCCACGATTTTTTTTTTCAGGATAGCTTGTCGTCGATTAAGGGTGTACTTGCAGTCATCGTTCAACGTCAGTAGTTATCAGAAGTCCATCAATCTCCTCGAGTCAGTTTTATTTCATTGTGTCTTCCAGACATGATTCATGGCCTTTCTTTCACATCGTTTCTGTGGCTAAGGCATAAACGAGCAGTGAGTACTTTTGTTTAATATACAGATAATTATTATGTATCCTCATTCTACCATCAATGGCCTCTAAGCCCTTCTTGCTTAATCTTTAAAGAAAGCGGTTTTCTTCTCTAAAGTTGCTCATGATGAAACACTGTGCGTGCAGAGGTGGTGATCCCGTAAAAGGACTTAATGAAGAGTCATTTAAGAGCAACATGGGAGGCATGGCAACTTATCAGTGCCTTCCAGGCTTACCATGGACAGCTGGTCTTGTGTTGCGGAACACTTTTTTGTTTTGTTCGTAATGTTTTCTTCACTTCAGAGTTGTCAGAGGCTACCGAGCTAACAATGAAATGGTCATGAACAAGGAGACTAAAAGAAAAGTGGGAATTTATTAAATTTTCTCGTACTTGAAACAATTTTCGAATATAATAAAATATTTCACTCACATACAAAGCTAAGTTCAAAAATCACTTGACATTTTTTCTCCCCCCAAAATATGCTATACTTTGAATGAAAGCACTTCTCTACTTTTAAAATTGTTCTAAGGGTTGTCTCCATTCTGTTGAATACACGGCCGAAAGTGAATTGCTAACGGTATTTGTTGATTCCACCGACGCCTGTTAGACTTCCACACCCAATTATCAAAATTCTTGAACGAACGCGCTATTAGTGAATGACGAACGTGAGATTGGGGAAGGTTAAGATCGCTAAAGTAACTACAATTGCTGCAAAAGTGCAAATAAGCTCCCCCTCCTTCAAAAAAAAAAAGACAAGCAGCTGAAAAAGTGCACAAGCGATTCGGTGATAAAAATAAGCCCAAATGCACTTTTTATGAGCAGAACTGGCAACTAACTCTCTTTCACTTGAACCTCTGATCCCACATTTGTTCCGGAATTCTAGAACAGAAATTTGCTTTTCTTGTAAGTGCTGTTATTAGTGATTTGGGATATTTTTAGTTATATATAGCACGACAACAGATATTTTTGTCGTGACAAAACTCATTTATGTAATTTGTAAGGCCATGGTGCTTCTGAATAAGAAGAATTAGCGTAGCTTGCACTAATCGTGCCAGGCTGAATCGCAAGCATTCGCAAAACGGTGGCAAACACGTAGCTCGTCTTGGCTAGACTTCTACCCTCTCCTCTCTCTGTGTTTTTCGACCCTTGCTCTACTGTACCATGCATCGACGATTTCTCCCTTTTTAATCTTTTTATTGAGCCGGTGTATTTATCTTCATAGATGTAGATGTAGATTCTAAACTTGTGGCTCACACCCACCATGGGGGATTGGCCAAGAATTGGGTAGCTTAACAGAAAGAAATACATATGTTCAAATCATAGCGAAAAGAATATTCACAGAAATATTGTATTTTCGTAAAATATACCTGGAAAAAAATAGGATGAGTTAGTTTTTACTGAAGGAGCAATAAATGATTGATATCGAAGAAAATTTTTCAGTAGTCTACATTGGTTAACTGAGAACCTTTTGGAATTGAGATTATTTTCAACTGTACAATAAAATCTTGCACGGCCTCGCACACTGTACCATTGCTGTGCCCTAGGGTGTACGCACCTAGAAATAGGAAATTTGACGTTATCAAAGCTAACCCAAGGTTTCGCTTATCTATATGACTTTTCGTTATTCTGTCTATCTTTTTCTGTCTTTTATGCCTTTTTTATCTTTTTTTTCTTTTTTATATATATCTCTCTCTCCCTCTTTGTAGTCGTTCCGTCGCCGTTTGCCTTTATCACCATTTCATTCCCTTCTTTTTGTCTATTTCTCTTTTGCTCTTTTTATTATGTTTTTTATTCCGTTTTATTCTTCCTTATTATCTATGTCTCTACTCATACTGCCCTCCCCCTTTCCTTCTCGTCTCACACTCGTATTTGTGCTCCTCCATCTCACTTTTCTTTTCCCGCCCCTTTGCTACACCGTTTCATTTTATGAAACACTTTCGGTAGAGAGCTTAGGGCCTTTATTACAGTAGAAAGTTCATCCCTTACGTGCGCATAGGCAGGCAGAGCCGAACGGGTCTCGAGCAACTGCCGCCGCTCGAGCACGCAGAGATTTCTTCCTCCTCGGAAGTTCCAGCAAAGTATATATACTATACAGTATATTAATATTATGCTATACTCTACTACCCCATACTAGTATACCATTCGACATAAAAGACTATGCTATGCCCTGGTATTGTGTTAGGAAGAAGAAAGTGGTGAATAACCACACTATGACGGCGAAAAAAAAACAACTACACAAGAAAAGCGCTGCCAGCGCTTTTCCTGTGTGCTTGTTCTTTTTCGCTGTCTTCGAGCGGCTTTTCACTGGTTTCATTTTTCTATTGCTATGAACCAACTAGCCCGGAAAGCTACGTTCCTGTTATTGTAGTTACGATGCTCACATTGGTATCGTGTTGAGGCGACTTCGAGTCTCGCCTCACGAAGAATTTTTTAGCCTAAAATTTGTTTCACTTTTTCCTGTACGGCTTCCATTGTCAGAGTGATTGCAAACTTCTCCGGAGAAATCGGCGCTCGTGTTCTTAAAGCGAGGAAGTAGAGGAAGGCGATGAAGAAGAGGGCGAAAAGGGCACGTACCTGTACACAAATGACGATAATTTTCTACATAGGAGACGTCGCAAAGTTTGACCATACCAGCTCTGTTTCAAAACACGTCACAATAGACGACTTGCATAAATGCCAGCAACGCTGGAGAAAGCCCCGAAGTGTTCAAGCAACGCTGCGCTGAGCCGCCATTGTGCATGAAAACAAATTTTAAAAATGCGCAAGAACACGCCGCTTGTGCCAGTAAAAAGAAGTACGAACGCGAGATAGACGTTTGATTTCGATGTGAGCAATATTTTTGTGATCCAGCTGCTAGACATGCCAGCCTATTGCACAAAACTACTCATGCACAATGGCGGACATTGGCTGTTTTTGTGCATATGTGCAAATGGCGCTGCAACATTTTTTTTTGCAACTCGTGTATGGAAAGTCGAGCCTTCATAATAGAAAGTCGAGCTTGTTGAATCAGATTTGTCGTGGATGACAAAGACGTGCAAACACCTATGCGAAACAAGAGGGCGATACAATTGCAACACCAACCAAATATCTGGATTTATATTCATTTGCGTGAAAACTGTAGCCTTCTAGACGCTGAGATGGCCATAGCCGCAGTTCAACTGACACCAGCCATAGGTACCTGCAAACGGTACGACCCCGGGCACCAGTCCAGAAGAATTCATTGACGCAGCCGTACACACGTCTATGGAAGATGTTTACATTTGACCTGTTGTGTCTTACCAAACACTACAATGGGCACATTTTTCACGAGACGCTAAAGGTCCCGAGCGAAGAAGCACGGAAAGAACAGCAGTAATGCCTAGCGAGTCGCCATCCTCGCTTAGCCGAGAGAGAGTGAAGGCCGGTGCCGGCGGGAGCCAGCCGACTCGAACGGTCGACCAACTCTTTCGTAACTGAGCTGCGCACGAACCCGTGCACAAAACCAAAAAGCCGCCATGCAGAGTGACAACTGCTTCGCCGTTCCTTCCGCCCGGACAGCGTCCGACAGAGCAACTGCAGCAGTGTGGAGAAGGGGTTAGCGGGGAGAAGCACGGCCCTCTTTACCGGCCCACGTGTGCGGATTACACAAATGGAGATCACGCGCGGCTACTCAAGTCGCAAAACGCTTCGCGTACAAGTTCACGTCGGGCAATCACTCGGTGCTAACCCCACGAGCCGGCGTTTTCGTTTCAAACCAGCGGAACGAATCGTGCACGACTCGGTGGCCGCTGGTTAGAAAATGGCGGGGGCCGGCGGGGGAATGGCCGTTAGCCGCGTGCGCAGGCTCGCTAAACGGTGGTGCTTTAGTGCTTGTTGCCCTTCCGTCTGCCCTTTCGTACATGCCCGAAATGTGACCTCTAGCAAATGTTTAACAGTGGTATGCTTATACTCCCCTTTCCTAACCGTAAATTACATGCATCACTGTGGTCGTAAGAAAGCTTTCCGCGTTATAAAAACGGGGAAAGTTTTGTCTTTATTCACTTTTGTTTAGTGACTCGGGCTTCCACGTAAACTGCATATTTCCAACGCTACCCGGATTCGTACGGTACTACGCAAGTAAGTTCGAAATTGGGTGGTGAGTTGTACAAACACTGTACGCCTGTGTACGTAGCGAAAAATAACGAACATGGCCTCAATTACTTAAGAAGACTCGATTTATCGTGTCATGAGTTGAATTGGGTGAGCAAACTGCCAAAAACATCCTGCAGATCACATTCCTCAAAATAGCAAGACGAATACTTCTATGTATTTATTTTTTTCACTTCCGACATTAACACACACCTGATGTACGACTTTTTTGTATTTAGTTTTAACTTACAACGTTAACACGCAGTTGACGTGCGACTTGTTTATTATTGCGGTCAAGCCGATACAAATGGTTTAAGTGTGGGTCATTCGAAATTGGCCTCCAAGGTGTCAAGCTTCCTTCGAAGCTTCATTACGATCTCACAAGAGTCAGCATGTATGTGCGCATGCTCATTATCACACAACACTGACACTGGCCTCACACAGAAGCTCTAGCTTGAATTTCCATGGCCTCAACGTAACGCTGTCTAACAGTGCTCATGCCTACAAAAGAAAATAAAAGAACAGGTCTCGATCAAAATGGTTAGTGGTGGTTCACCACACAAGTGTGATGGTGCAGCTGCATTAGGCTTTCAGGGGCGAAGCTCTTTAGGCCGTGGGTCGCATGTCCCGTGTCGTAGTCGTAGTAGCCACCTATCGTTTAGTCCTTAGAATGTCCGCTGGATGGCGGTAGTTGTGTATGATGAATACGTGATGAAAACATGTGAGGTGGCGGTATTTGGAGTGTTCACTAGTTGGACGGACAGACAGACAGGCGAACGTACGGACGGAAGCATGCACGAAGGGATGAACGGATGGACGCATGGACGGATGAACGTGTGGATAGACGCATGGACGGACGCGCTTCCCTACTCGTCATCATTCACTCCGGGGATATGCTGTGATTTTTTGTGCCGAAGGAAGCTATATCTGAATTATTACTGCTATAGCATGATGCCCATCCCAATGCTGGCTTCTCCTATCAGCATGTCCTTATATGTAAGTGAGCAGCAGGCCCTTCTTATAATGGCATAGATGACTTAACACTATTTGAAGTTGCACCGGCAAACTGATAGACAGCTGTCGCTGTCTTCTATTTCCTTGTCGATTTATGACTTGCTAGTGGCCTAGGCTAAGACGTGTACTTTATCTTTTTGTTTGCTTTGTTCAAGCAAGTGGGGTGTGTTCTCATAATAAAAACGAATTGCACTCAGTTCTTTAACAAATATTTCAGAACGGCTGACGCACACAAATGTAATATTTCACCACGACGTCAAACAGAAGGCCCATGACGTTCACTTTCGATGTTTTTATGATCATTAAAGGATCAGCGGGTGCCATCACGCAGAAGGAAAAAAAAATCACAGCATATCCACGGAGTGAATGACGATGAGTGGGGCAAAGCGTCCATCCATCCATAAGTGCATCTATCTATCCGTGGGTCTGTCCATCCGATCGTTCGTCTGTCTGTTCATTCGTCTACCTAGTGAGCACTCCAAGTACCACCGTTTGCCATCTCTTCTTCGTATATTCATCATATACAAGTAACACCATCTTGCAGACATTCCAAAAACTAAACGAGAAGTGGCGACCCACTACATACATCGAAGACGCAAAAAGCATGGCTGAAGAGGCTTAGCCACTAAAAATAACTACATGAATATTGCACGAAGAAGAAAGGAGACTTCCTGTACAGCTTCTCGGGACAGAGTGCAAACACCTTCCCCAACAGGCACAGGGAAGACGTACGGAACTCGTGTCCTATACGGCTTTCCGTAATAAAAGCAGTTCCCAAATTGAACCCATCATCGGAATAAAGTTTTCCCATTCCATTCCATTGAAACACGGCCAATACACCCCTCTGTGACCACAGTCGTTGTTAACAATCAGAAGTAAAATTAAAGGCAGCCTCGTTCAGCCAAATGAAACAGTGGCAACTTTTCGCGCGACTATGGAAGCTCCAAAATAGCAGCACTTGCTCACCGTTTACTTAAGATGTGACCAACAGTAGCGTTGTTAGTGTCACTGTAGAAAGACGCAATAATCTATTACCGTTTCCTCTAGCCGTTTCCGGACGCAGTACGTAACGCGGACTCGACCCTCGGCAAATAAAAGCTCTTAAAGCGACCTTTCTGTGCGCAAGATGAAACGCTCTCGACACGCTCTGCTGGCTCACCGGGGGCCAAATTTCGCAACAACTTGCTCGCGCGGCCCTTGACGGCTTCAAATCCTTGGCTGAGAGCAGGGCGGGTAGTCGTAGATACAGCCGGTAGCTACCGGCTTAAAAATTTTGCAAGGAAAAAAAGAGAGAGAAAATGCAGTTCGTAAGCAGCGGGTCCTACACGTGTCACTTTTACCCGAGAAGAAACCGAAACAACTCCCGAGTAGCGAACCACAAAGACAAAAAGCAGGAACTCCATAAGCACAAGCGCAAGGTAGCACGTGCAACAGGGGTCTTTTATAGAACAGTGTGCGAAGGCTGGCGGACACCTCTCTGGAACGTCGGGGCGTATTGGAGCAACGACGAGACTGGACTATGCTGACAGGGTGGAAGAGGGGAGAAACAAGAACGGAAGCTTGATCACTGGAGTGTCGCCGTGGCGAACGAATAAACTGGGAGCAGGCTTTACGGCCATGCGTATGCAATGCGATTTGAACTATTTGTGTCTGTATGCGTCCGTATTCGAAAGAAAGCCGTGTGAAGGGCCCGTGGGGCAGTGTGAGAGAGAGAAAGGAGGGCCGAGGGTGGCGGTGAGTGTGACCAGCGGTCAAGCTTTGGCAACATGTTGGAGACCCGCTCGCGCTTGATCGCGTAGGTGCGTATAAGTGCTACCGTCGCGGTGGTCACCGTTCCAGTGCATAGAACAACCCCTCCACCCTTACCACCACGTAGCTGGTGTTTTATTTTCATTTATTTATTTTTCCTTCTCTTGTCCTCCGGTGGGGCGTTACTGGCTCTGGCCTGTTCTTTCGTCGTCCCTCTTTCGGCCGAGGTTCCTTTCTGGGACAAGGTCTCCCTTCACTCTAATAACCTCGTTGAACAATTACATTCCAAACGCCATCGTCGCTCGCGCTTTTACCTTCACGCAGCATTTTTTCTCTCATTTTTTTTATTCTTGCACTTCATACATTACTTTCTTTATGGCAAGTTTTCCTAGACGCATTTTTCCTTTTCGCGATTTTGAGCGGTCGCTTATGAGCGCTATCATGGCGACATGTGCCAGCCAGGAGTCTCAAAGCCTGGGAAGCCGTGCCCTTTTTGAAGTCGTCAAAGTTGTTAACTACGTGCGATGTGTTTATTTTTAAAGAAAGAAAGAAAGAAAGAAAGAAAAGAAGAAAGAAAGTAAGAAAGGAAGGAAGAAGAAGAAAGAAAGAAAGAAAGAAAGAAAGAAAGAAGAAGAAAGAAAGAAAGAAGAAAGAGAAAAGAACGGGAAGGAGGCTTAGGGGGGGGGATACCAAAACAAAACTTTAGCCCGAAAATTCAAAAAGGTGATACTTGAAAAGGAAATCGCGCATAACCCCAGCACCTTACTGCATAGAAACAAATGCATAAAACGTCACAGAAAAAGAAAGTTGGGAGACCTTGACACGGCGAACTATAATGTGTGGATGAAACTCTCTAAAGGTGAAACCAAAAATTCGGGAAAAATATTTCCCACCATGCAACTGACCCGCCTCGTGGCTGCCTTGAACACAATTGTACTTCATTATTATTTTTACCACCAAGACACATACACACAAAAAAGACGTCTGAATTCCACTCTTTGTTGCAAACCGAAAGTTCCACAGCGGGTATAGTATACGTTGTAACATTGCTCAACAATGCTAGAGTAATACATTTGAATGAGCTACACACTCATGAGGGCCCGTTATCTCGAAGGATTCCGCGTTAGGGGAGCAATGAATAGCAATGCAAAACTTTAAGAGCAATTTTTCGAGACAAAAGACTATTGTGCGGGCGCACAAGCCATGCCGAAACCTTTCAATTTGATGAATGCGTCCTGAGACCTGAGCGTGATAGCGTGGCCAATTCATCTCAAAGCCGTTGTCGTTATCGAAAGAAGGCATCAGCTATCAGTTTCGTTGTGGTGTCGACGTGGATCGCAATAAATTTTACTTTCGGTAATTTCAGTCGTTCACGTTCTTAACTTTCACCGCAGGGCCTTAGCAGTGAATGTACAAGCTCACGGAAGTTGACGACATCCGTGAAGTGCATCAGAGGGTCGCTGTAGCGCTAGAGGTAAACAATGTCCAGACGACACGCCGTACAACGTACAGGTGGTAGAGTGGACAGATATGCAAATAATGAGGGAACAATAAGGAGGGGAGGGGGTTGCAAGGCTTAGGTCGTGAGATAACACGATTCTCGGGTCACCTCCGCTCTCGGACTGTCACTACAAACTTCCGCAATACGAGCATGAACACGAAAGGGTTTGATTGTTCACCTTTGACCATGTCCGTCACGAATGAGCCGATCACGAGCAAAGGGCGACGGCTTCTGACCCTATTGACGGCGCCTACCATGGCACTGAAGAGAACAAAGGCTAGAAAAACTGCAATAATCTATAACTCAAACTCATCTATCTTCGCCATTTACCGGATGACCCACAAAGCTTGGTGCTCCGGTTTATGCGATGAAGATGCTTCTAACAAGCTACAATCTATGAACAAATAATGAAGCTTCTGGGTGACTGACCCGTCATCCTTTTCTGGGAAAGTAGGCCTCCTCGCTTATTGACAGGTGGTGCGCCTCTTCACATGTGCTATTTATGACACTTCGTCTCTCTCGATCTCGCTGTATCCTCTTCTATATTAATATGGGGTTATGATAGCAAGGTTTTACCCGTTGTCTTCGCTGTCCTTTCTCTCTTTTGTATCTCGTTAGCAATGTACAAAGTGCCTGAACTGACTGTGGTCGTCTCGTTAAAACTGGTTCTTTACACATTACACATCAAACGCACAACCTGATGTGCTCACAGGTGCAGTTTACCGCAGCCTTCGTGTGAAATTAAAATGTATATCAGTGAATACGTATATGCCCGTAGCTGAAAAAAGCTGTCTGTGCGAAATGACTCTACTATGGGAAGTAAACAATCTTCTGTAAGTCCTGTGGCGAAGTGAAGAAAAGGACAAAGCAAAGGGGGCTATCCTTACGGCCATAATGTAGAAACCAGCAGGTTTCATATGTGATCTTAACCAAAAATTTGTCTACAACCAAAGGCCTGATTTCGCCAAGTCTTTCACTGGGGAGTTACTTCTTCATTGTTAGACTGCACCAATGTCAGGCCCCAAGATTTGCAGGACTTGGTGAACATATCTAACATGAGAACGTTCTTGAATATTCAGGCTCCGTAGCAAGAGAAAAAAAACAGAGCAATAAAATGTTACGTTGTAGAATACAAGGTAATTGTAAAGATTATCAAAAAGAAAAAGTTGCAATATGCACTGGGCGGTTCGCATTGATGTTTCGGAAGATTAAGTGTCTTACAGTATTGTTTTAGTCTTTAAAAAAGAAGCAATCCATCGATACCTCGCGACTAACCCCGCCTTTACTGCTCAGAAGCGATACTTCCGAACGAGCTTTCGCTTCTCTGTCTTCGCAGCCGTAAACGGCGACTAATGGCTAGGTAACAATAACCAAGCAAAATTACAATGACCTACATTCGCTATTTGCAACTCGAGCCACCAGTCCAGGAAATCACCTGCGTCACGGTTTCCATCACACGCTCACGTCGATTTTCACGCCTCGTCTTCGCGAGGACAGGCCCAAGCGCGCTTAACAAAGAACACAAGAAAATATTCTTTCATCCGGGTGCACGCGCGCAGATGTGATGCCTTTAATTCGTTCCACGCACTTTCGGTCGTCAGCCCGACCAAGCTAAGACGATTCTCCGCCTACATTCAAGGCCGCGTACCATATACCTTCAGGCAATATGCATCCGCAGGTTTCAATGCGGTATCCGCAGGTCTCGCAGATGTCAGGCTCGAGGCACCAAAAGAGCCAAGAACAGACCACCGCGTGATGCGCAGAAAAACAAGAAAACAAAGAAGGAAGAAAGTCAAGTCCAAAAGACGACTTTCGAGGGGTGACTGCCCAGCGCCACAGAAGAGCGTTTCTCATGGTGTACACCCGGAGCTAAGACATTTGTTTTCTTGTCGTCATACTCGGCTGAACCGACCAAGACGCAACGCTGGAAGGGGTAAGCATTCCTTTTCTGCGCTTTCTCACTCTATTCTGTTATCTTCTCGTTGTGCTGACGATTTCATTCTGTTCACGGGGCTAGCTGCCGGCCAGAGGCCCGATTTCCCACAGCCACCGTCTAATCTAACTCGTGGCGAGGCCTTGGCGCCCGACAGGCAGCCCAAGAGATCAATGTCTGCCTCCGCCCACCGGCTGACCTGGCTTGTCTATCAAAATGCGCCCGGCTGCAGTCGTTTATTGCGTAGCACCGAAGAAGGGGCCGTGCTCACAGTACGTCAATCGAGGGCTTCCTATATACGCGTACAGGCAAATGCGCGTAGGGAAACGGCTGTTGCTGAACTCGCACAGTCTACAGCGACTATGGGAAGAGCAGAAAAGAAACATATACGCATGGAAGAATGACGACGCTGTAGGATCCGCAACCGTGGGTGCAACGCACGCACACATTTGCTTTCTGGGCCCGGGGAAAGCTGTAGAGCCTATATATGGCTCGAACGCCCGACTCGTTCTGCTAAATACGTACACACATACCGGTGGCGTTAACCTAACCTTCCCGAGCGTGGCAACGTGGCTTCATCTGGTGGATTACACGAGTAATGTTTATGTACTTGGCAAGACACCTCATGAAAAATGTGTCAGCTTCGTCGCTATTCTGAGAAACTGCAATGCGGTCTCGGTGTGTTCGTTCAGATGGATAGTCTTAGAGTGTGTATGCCAATGCGCTAACTATACGATTTCAGTTTGCTCCATCCTTGTCGGTGCAAAATAATGGTGTACGCTGATGCGCCGCATATCGCACTCGGCCCAATTTGCAGTGCAGGTGGACCACTTCGCGTCAGGCGTATTCAGATATATACGGGCATCCTATAATGCTCTTAGTATTCAACGCTGCCAGATCTTATTGATGACTTTTTTTTGCGTAAGCACTGCTTATCGATGCGTCTGGAGGCGGAAATAAGGCGTAATATGATGCCAGAGACAGTCTATTTGTCTGGATTCGTTCAAACCTACGTGATTCTTGTACGTAGGTCGCTACAGCGTGTTGCCGAAGATAGCGCTATACCTTCAAACGTCATACCTCCACATAAAAAAAGGTCATACTTTATTTACAATCTACCTGCGCACTGAGTACAAATTTTCTGTTCTTAGCATGAACAAACTTGCAACATGTCAGCTACCAAAGTAAAACAGGCTGCCAGTTCGCCGACTATAGGAAAAAATGGTCTAGGTTGGTAGCTCAATTTTCTGAAGCATCTCTTCAGGCGAAAGGACATTACAGCAATCTCAATAAGTTTGACTTCTTGGGCCACGTCATTAGCGACACCAAAAATTGAAGTCAATCGCCCTGCCAGCAGTGAATCTTTATACAGGAGATCCAACGCGTAAGGAGAATGCCTCAGAGTATAAATTGGAACTAATATATATTTCAGCTTTCTTGGTGTTTGGATTTCAGAAGGAGAACACACTTTCTCGCCTACACGAATACGTGGGTCTTGAAGAAAGGGAAAAGACGCTAATTTCTGTCTTCCTAATCTGTCAACACGGCTAAGCTCTTTGTAGGGAATCGGAGAAGGAAATGAAAAAAAAAGAGTAGTAGAAAGATAAGGATAACAGATAATGACGGGGAACCACTCGGTGAGAGCTATTCGATGTCAGGAAATTGTGAATGGTGGGCCAATCGGCGAGAGCTACGCTGGCATCGGAGATCGCGGACGACACATCCATTCAACATGGAACCCACCAAGAGAGTTCAAAACACAAAACACCTGCAATCACGCTGCCGAGAATGGTCACGATTCACACCATTGGCGGCAGCTCAGTTGACCGCCGTACCATAAATGTAGCTAGGTGTAGCTCCTGTGGAAGCATATGTAGTGCAAAAAAAGAGCCTTTTGACTCCTTTCACAGTGTTCTACTCGCCACGTATATGAATATTTCTAAAGAGACACGTCAGCTCTATTTGGACATTATTGTATGCTCTCTTCGGAGATTCATCTGAGCCACGAGAGAGTCAATGGGCCTTTTCAAAGAAGGTCATACGTGACAATTCAGGTCTATCCGCAAGGAGTCTTTTTTTTCTTTTATAATGCACAAGCCGGTCATTCTGATGGTATTTATCTTCTATTTTCTCTGTCTCTCATCTTTATACTCCCTTTTCCAATTCCCCCTGAACAGGGTAGCCAACAGGGCATGTGCCTCTACCTCCCTGCTTTCTTTCTGTGTTGTTGTTCTTCCTCCAGACACCAACAGTGCAACTGCGGTCACAAGAGCAGTTATAACCTTTTTGAAACAACTGGACTATATGCGCGGCTATAAAATGTGTCTCAACTAGAAAGAACACTACATACTCACCTCTCTATCTCACCATCGTCATCCATTATTCTTTCTTTTCCCCTTTCCCTTCCCCCAGTGTAGAGTAGCAGGCTAGAGCAAGCTGTCGCTGAGGCCGACCTCTCTGCCTTTCTGTAAATAAACTTCTCTCTCTCTCTCTCTCTCTGTTCTTCCTCCTCCTCCAATGCATCTTCCAAATACTTCGAAAATCTCTTCGCCCATTCATTTCCACATAGAGTGAAAGGGAGAGAGAGAGATAAACGTTATGCGGAAAGCAGGAAAGGTTCACCGGCAGACGAACATCCTCCGATACGAGCGCCCGACTAAAACAGCGACCTTAATAGACAAAAACATTCTCTGCCCAAGTCCATGTTTTATTTACTCGCTCGTATTCGAAGAGTCATGAATCACTAACTCACACAATCAGCTATTTTATAATTATGTTGTTTGTTACCATCCATTGGTTGAATAGTGAGGCTTGGCTGAAAGTACGAGAGAAGAGAATAAGGAGAGAGGTGGACATAGGTAAAAATGAGCCTTCCAATGCAAGCTGCGAACGGTATTTGCTGGTCAGTATGTGGTGTCACCTCACCTTGCTGAGGGGAGTGGGGGAGGGCTATCTGCGGCCCGCAGCCCGCTTGCAACACCGCGCCACCCCCTTCGCATTTTACTTGCTATTACCTATATGCCTTTCGACATGACTCTTTCGAGCTAAAATAGGATTCTCGATAGTAACCTACGTTGACCTACACCTTTGTGGCATGCATGCTAAAAATAAATCTGATCCTTATCCAGTTTTAAAAATCAGTGTCAAATGGCCGACGTTCAGCGCTTTATCTGCAAATTCAATTCACAGAAGGACTTTTTTTGGCTGTTATGTTGGCTGTTTTGCAACAGACAAAAAAAAAATCCTGGAATCGAATTTGTGCACACCTTCGCCGTTAAAATTAACAAATAACACATGGGCACACAATGCCATTGAGGTTAATTGGAATATTGCTATTAATTTAGGTACTCCAATATTTAGATATTTTGTATCAAATTTACTGTAGTGGGAGAAAGCAGGTTGCACAAAACTTCTCGTGTTTAATAAGCATAGGCAAGAACATCACATATTCATTTACAGACGCCCTGATCGTGATGTTTGTTACTTTTTACAAGATGACAGTGCATGTAATAAAAATATTTCCACAATTGAGTGCAGCAACAGGCGTTCAGTATCACACCCAGCAATGACTGGTTTCTGCCGATAACTCAGCGACCGTCTTTATTAATTTTTTTTTCAAAATAAACATGCAAGCAATCCGCCACGTACAACTAGCGTATGCCTGTGAACATTTCTTGTGTCCTCTAGTGGCACAGCGTTTGCGTCAAGGTTAAGCATCACAATTAGGTCGGCGATAATTGAGGGGCTACAACGCTGTTCACAGCCAAGACGTGCCGAGGTCCAAATATACTGTTAGCACAATGCATAGAATATGAGATATGACGTTCAATCACAACAGATTTGCGTACTGCAAGGGGTGGCTTCCGCAACCGTTATACATAACGTGTAATTAGTGTGCAGCAGGATCTCAGAGCTTGCAATTAGCGTTCACACCCAACCCGCGACAACTTGGCAGGTGAGCTCTAACTACCACCTGCCTGTCTGAAGTACACTTCGGATATATCCGTGCTTGTTTTCTTTTTTAATGGGGAGCACCTTAATGGTTGCGATTGCCGTGTGCTGCCGTGTTCTGCCGTATGCTGTGTTCGTAACCTGGCAAAACGCGGGCAAAATCACATAAATAGCATAAGTCTTCTTCCAATTCTTCGAGAGTCCTCATGATGATATTAGACGCGGTCATGACTACTATGACGAGAGAACACGACAACGCAAACCACGTATATGTTGCAAGAGGAAGAAAGTGAGGGATAAAAGAGAGAGAGAGAGAGAAAGAAAGAAAAAAGTAACTAGAAAATATGAAGAATAAGAAATAACAAAAAACACAAGAAAAATTGGACAATAGAAACACAAAAACAGAGAGGTGAAAAAAACAGAGAAAACCGAAGGGAAACAAAAAAAAAGGCTGCCCTGCTGCAAATATCATCCAGGCTGTGCAAGCCCATTGTAGTATTATTAAAAAACACAGCATATCTACGGAGTGAATAATGAGGAGCGGGGTGAAGCGTCCACCAGTCCGTCCACGTTTCCGCCCATCCATTCGTTCTTGCTTCCGTCCATCCGTGAGTCCGTCTATCCGTCCATTTATACATACATACATTCGTACGTGCGTGCGTCCATCCATCCGTCCATGCGTCCGTCCTTACGTCCATCCATGCGTCCATCCATCCGTGCATCTGTCCATACGTTCGTCCATTTTTCCATCTGTGCGTCAGACAGACAGACAGACAGACAGACAGACAGACAGACAGACAGACAGACAGACAGACAGACAGACAGACAGACAGACAGACAGACAGACAGACAGACAGACAGACAGACAGACAGACAGACAGACAGACAGACAGACAGACAGACAGACAGACAGACAGACAGACAGACAGACAGACAGACAGACAGACAGACAGACAGACAGACAGACAGACAGACAGACAGACAGACAGACAGACAGACAGACAGACAGACAGACAGACAGACAGACAGACAGACAGACAGACAGACAGACGACAGACAGACAGACAGACAGACAGACAGACAGACAGACAGACAGACAGACAGACAGACAGACAGACAGACAGACAGACAGACAGACAGACAGACAGACAGACAGACAGACAGACAGACAGACAGACAGACAGACAGACAGACAGACAGACAGACAGACAGACAGACAGACAGACAGACAGACAGACAGACAGACAGACAGACAGACAGACAGACAGACAGACAGACAGACAGACAGACAGACAGAAGACAGACAGACAGACAGACAGACAGACAGACAGACAGACAGACAGACAGACAGACAGACAGATAGATAGATAGATAGATAGATAGATAGATAGATAGATAGATAGATAGATAGATAGATAGATAGATAGATAGATAGATAGATAGATAGATAGATAGATAGATAGATAGATATAGATAGATAGATAGATAGATAGATAGATAGATAGATAGATAGATAGATAGATAGATAGATAGATAGATAGATAGATAGATAGATACGTTCAAACTCACCGAAATTTGCTAAGAAATGCTGCGCATTAGAAAAAGCTAATGAACCGGAACTCGAACGCCCTCTGCCTGCTGGTTTCACCACTTGGCAAACCTAAGGATTATCACGATTCTTTTTTTCTGAAACAGTCAAACAGTGCCGCTGCTGACAGCTTGAAGTTTGGTTGTGTCAACACGCTTGTTCTCAATTCCATGCATTCTCCCTTTGTTTTTGCGTTCGCTTTTTTTTAAATGTCGCATATGCCGTAGCAAGCTCCAGAAGAAAACGTACCAGTGTTTTACATATCGAACTAACATTCGCAGCACAGGGCGATTGATTATTCATGCAAGTTCGGTTTATATGGCTCTCCTCATGCGTGATCAGGAAGGCGATGTGAAAGGCGTGATCAGGAGGACACTTCCTCGACGAATGATGCAGGTGCGGCTATTATTGGATGACTGTACCCTATGTTCTACATTCAGTATTCAAGCAACCGAGCAAGCATGTCTACAGATTTGATTTTAATGGTCTTAATATTGTTGAAGGCGTCGAATATACCTCATCGTACGATTAACGCACTCAGCGAATTGTGCTTGAAATATACAGAGAAATTGAAAAAAAGACGCCAGGCCTGCTCCAAAGGCACAACACAGTCACAGCGAAAGCTAGAAGAGCGGCCTTTCAGAGCCTCAGTTTCTAAACACTCATCTTGTAACGGCGGCTGCAGGCACACTTGCTCGATGCCCACTACGACATTAATAATAAACGTCTTAGTGTAGTAGGCCGACATTCGCAATGGTATTTTTCGTCATTCTTCTGAGAAGCCCGGCATCCGCTAAACTATTGCGAGGAATTTTGTGCCAATTGTTCATGCAGTAGCTGACGACGATGATGAATTATGCCTGAAGTGCGTATTTGCCACAGTTATTTAGCTGAGCAAAGACAAGCCACTCGTTACGATGTTCGCATTGTGCGACGACTGCTTGTTCTTTCCCTGTTTTAAAGCTTTTATAAATTGTATTAGCGCGATTGCTTTCCCGTCATCAAGCCTGCCTAAGGCAAGTTCGCCAACAAGTCCCAAGCACCAGCGTGGCTCAGTGGTAGAATACTAGACTGGAGTAATGTTAGCTTTCGCAAGTTGTTGCCCACAGTGAGGAGGGTTTCCGTCTACGCACTAAAAAGACGCAACGACCACAAACTGAACAGCAGCTGCATCAGTTGCTGGGTGAAAGGAGTGTCGTCTTTCTTTCAGTGTGCTCGTCGGTGCGCTTAGTTCGAAACTCTCTCCACCAAGGTAGAAGTTATTATGCCTTGGGGCAGACTTTCGAAAAAAAAATTTGGGCATCTTGCGCTCTATTCCTGCAGTCCACAGTGCGCAGGATGACATTTCTTAGTACCACAGTCGTTCGCGCAGGCTTGTTGCAATGACGCAATCATATTTCTCTGCTGAGGTACGTCTCATCGGATGACATTAAAATTAATTTGCACATTGGTGTCATCATCTTATATATGCAAATATTCAAATCACAAGCAACAGCTTGCAAGTTCGGTATTCAAAGCGACTTTGACGCAAGGTTGTTTTGCCATTGACACGCGCTACGCAGCAGCGAGTGTGCATCTGAACCGGTGAAAACTGTGTAAAACGTGGGTTCGGGAGTTTGCTATACGATTTCAGGACTCCGGGGTGAGAGCGTCTTGTGAAAAAGCACCCACGGTGGTTTCGGTAAATCTTCTTGAAGGTGTCTTACCCCAGACGTCTACGCCACAGTCTGCCCTTTGAGAGAGCGAGCCGGTGAACTGTGTACTTGACCTAGTGCCGTATACGCCACGGAGCATGCGCCGACGGGTCCATCCCACAAATAATTTTGCATAGGAGGAACGTGCAACACGAGGGCAGGACCCCGGAGAGAGGGTTGATCGATTTTTGCATCAGCGAAGTGCCGAGGCGCTCTAAACTGCTTTCTTTCTGTGCTTATTTACCTCTTTTGTGAGACGGACGCCCCATTTCACTCAAGAACAATAAGCAGACGCTCGCGTTACGTGTCAGGGCCACTGGGATGCATCGTTAAACGGGCCCGAAGAAACTGATAAACGGCGTCACGAAAAACGCATTGTGCGCGGGCGAATCGACGAAAAAGAAGAGACTTCAGGTTTTACGCAATATATTTCGTGTGCACTCTGCGAGAAGGGCGACGCCTTTTGAATTGGGTGGGTGGGGAATGGTCAAGTACACTGCGGTGCAACGTAAAACATTATGAATATCTTCTTCCTGTCATCTCTGCACTTCCGCTTCTTCAACAGGATAAACAGGGCGATCCTAAGCCATTGAAGTCAAGCTTTGCAAGACCGTTTCAAATGTTTTGCAGATATCACACAGCGAATATTTCCACTAATCGCCAAAAGAGTATTGTTCATTATTGCCGAGAAGGCTGGATGAACAGCAACTAAGACAACGAAAACAACAAGATCCTTGGTGGCCGACCTCATCCCACACACTCCACAACGGCTTCCTTCACCCCAGTGTGTAATTTCGAAAGATTAAACAGTTCTAGGAGTAGTACTTTTGATAATACCCTTGCGTGTCGCAGAAAAGGAATGAGGTAAACGCAGTCGGAGTTGTAGATTCTTGCCGAAAAAAATTGCCAATAAGATTGAAATGAGAAGAGTGGAAGCATGACCCAGTTGGTGATGCGTACTTCTTGAAATGAAGTCGAAAGACGGGGCAAAAAACTGACACAGATGCGAGGAGCGCTCGTCCTGATGATCTCACTTCACTGTCCCATCTATTGCGCTTCATCTTTAAAAACAGCAGATACATGGCACATTCACAACGCATACAACCATACACAAAACATGAACAGTGCCTGGTTGTGTACGTGTGTGATGGTACAGTGGGCTTGCGTTCTAATTGTATTTTTTAAAATGAGCAACCAGCTATAGCTACACAACATTTTTTTTATATTGCGCTTAATTGTACCAAGTAAAAATTTCATTATGCCTCACTAGAAATATATGCAGTCTCATCTGACCTGGACGTTACCCTTTAGATGCCATCAAGCTTTTCGTGTGTGTGTGTGTGTGTGTGTGTGTGTGTGTGTGTGTGTGTGTGTGTGTGTGTGTGTGTGTGTGTGTGTGTGGGTGGATGCGCGCGTGTGCGTGTGCGTGCGTGCGTGTGTGTGTGCGTGTGTGTGTGTGAGTGTGCGTGTGCGTGTGCGTGTGCGTGTGCGTGCGTGCGTGCGTGCGCGCGCGCGTGTGTGTGTGTGTGTGTGTGTGTGTGTGTGTGTGTGTGTGTGTGTGTGTGTGTGACTGAGAGACATTTGCAGCTCTGTGTATGAGACAGTTGCTGCGTACCGAAGGCAGTCGAATGTAAAATACTCACGGATTGAAGCGCGAAAATGTGAGGCTTCGTGATACGCCCACTTTTAGTCCGAGCATCTACAGTTCATGTCATATTGGCGCAATTTCGACTCGTATAGTTACACCAGAACCACCACTTCCTGTAGTGGCCTCGCTTCCAGGGACATGAGGAGGAAAAAAGTTTATTTTAAAAAAAGGTGAATGCAGGCAGTTATGGTTATCAAAAGGCACTGCCCACAGTGGTCATTTTGGTAATAATAATAATAATAATAATAATAATAATAATAATAATAATAATAATAATAATAAGGCGGACGTTGGTGAATGCCGGTGAATTCCACTGAGCGAGTGTCAATTCTCGTGCAAGTGATCGAAGCCTTGCAGCGGCGTCTGTTCTTGATAATGCTATATCTGCACAAGGGACATCACCATGAGCAGATCGGGCTGCTTCATCTGCACGGTCGTTTCCATCAATGCTGCAGTGGCCTGGTATTCATTGATACGCTATGTCATGTTGTTTCTCTATAGCCTGGTGATGAAGCAGTCGTATTTCAGCAATTAGCTGTTCGTTTGGTCCATGACTATATGGCGAGGCAATGCCCTGGAGGGCTGCTTTGGAGTCGGAGAAGATTGACCATGTCTGTTGCGGTTCTTCTACTAGGAACTCCAGAGCGGCACGAATGGCGGCGAGTTCTGCCACCGTGGATGATGTCAGATGCGAGGTCCTGAACTTTATCGTGATGGATTTCTCCGGAATTACCACTGCGTCTGTTGAACTTGTTGAAGTGACCGACCCATCCGTGTAAATGGAAATGCGTCCACCGTGTTTCTCATGCAGAAACAGTACTGTTGTTTCTTTTAGGGCCAAATTTGACAAATGTTTCTTCTTTTGCATCCCGGGAATGGTTATCAGGGCTTCCAGTGGATGTAGACACCACAATGGTAACGACAGTCTTGCTGCGTACGTGAAGTTCGTGGGAATCACCGTGCGATGTGGGGTGATAATAGAGCACAACGCAGAGCGTGACCTGGAAGTTGGAAGGGAGGCGAGGTGATGCGATTGAATCCGGGTGGCATGTCTTATGTGCGTTCTTAAAGCATCTACACGAATGTAGGTTGTGATAGGGTGTTCATGAGTGATTGCGACAGTCGCTGCTGAGGATGCGCATCTCGGAAGCGAGAGGCATATTCTCAGTGCTTGAGCTTGTAATTACTTGAGGACGCGTACTTTTGTTATGCGGGCCTTGCCAAGCACAGGTAACCTGTAGCGCATGAAACCAAGAAAAAGTGCAGCATACAGTTGAAGCATGGCTCGTACCGATGCACCCCATGATTTTTCCGCAAGAAACCTTAGGACGTGGGTGATCATGGTCAGTTTTCTTCTTCATGTAAACGATATGATGGCTCCAAGACAAGTCAAGATCTATTATTACTCCCAGGAAACGGTGGGTCTTTTGATAGCTGATCGTGTGTCAATTAATTCTGATGCGGTATGGCGTCATTGTCTTGCGTGTAAACGCAACCAGTGAGCATTTCTCAGATGACAGCTCCAGTCCTCGTCCTTCAAGGTAGTTTGACGTCAGTGTAGCCGCTGTCTGAAGCCTGGCTCGTACGTGTAGACGCGTGACCCCTGATGCCCAGATGCAGATGACGTCCGCGTATATCGACAGATGTACGAAGTGTGGCAGGACGTCAACGAAGCCGATGAGCGCAAGGTTGAAAAGTACGGGGCTTAGGACCCCACCTTGAGGTACGCCGCGATAAGTATGATGGTGCCTTGTTGCACCATCTTCTGTCTGAATGAAGAAAGTTATGTCCTTCAAATAGCTGTAGATCTATTGGTAAACGCGGCCTCGCAATCCAATGCTGCCCAAGGCGTCCAGGATGGTTTCATGTAGTACATTGTCATATGCAGCCTTAATATCCAAGAAAAGTGCCGCTGATAATCTCTTTAGGCTTTTCTGCTGTTGTACAGACGTGGCAAGATCAACAACATTGTCTATGGAAGACCGTCCACGTCGAAAGCCGGTCAAAGCATCGGGGTATATATTGTTATGTTCCAAGTACCACTCCAGGCGAGTCAGCACCATTATCTCCATCACCTTTCCAAAACAGCTGGCAAGCGCGATGGGGCGATAGGAGGCCATGTCCAGAGGTGATTTGCCTGGTTTGAGCAGGGGCACAAGGCGGCTGCACTTCCACGAAGGAGGAACCGAACCGTTGCTCCAGGAGTCATTGTATACAGCTAGAAGGGCACGCCGAGCTGTTTGTCCTAGGTTAGCAAGGGCCTTGTAAGTGACTCCATCGGGTCCAGGCGATGACAAGCGCTTGCATGCTGTCAATGCTGCCTGGAGCTCCTCTAGAGAAAATATATTGTCCATCCGAGTGTCTCTGGACACCAGCGCGTTTCGTAGGTTACTTATGTTCATCCCGGACCCCTTGTTTGCAACCCTGCCACAGACGTATTCTGCTACATCGATTTCACGTCGGCTTTGGTGGAGAGGAAGGCATTTGAACGGACGGTGCTGTTGTGGCAATGTTTGTAGGCCGTGGATTATTCTCCACATTTGCGAAAGAGGTTTGTGGGGATCGAGCGACTCGCATAGTGACTTCCATTGTAGCGACTGCAGTGCACTGATTCGACGTTGAATCTTCTTTTGTAGACGTCTCCCTTCCCTCAAGTCGTAGATGGATTTCGTGCCCCTATACCGTCATTCGGCGTGACGACGCATTGCTCGAATTCGCTCCAACTCCACCTCATATTTGCGAAAATCTGGCAAAGGTCCACAATTAAACGTTGCCTCTTGGATAGCGGCCTTCATTATACCTTCTGGGCTTTCATGAGAACCTTCTTGGTTTCTCTCGCATTGCTTCTCTGTGAATGATCTGTATTTTGACCAGTCTATCCGTGAAGCGGGCACGATTTCCGACTTGCTTAGCCCCTTGATCTTTATATAGGTGGGGATGTGGTCACTGCCATGCGTTTCATTGTCCGCAAACCATTTCAAAAACGTACAACAATGCGTTTCATTGTGCGAAAATCATTTCAAAAAACGCACAACAATAGAGGATAACACATGATGACCGTCAGGTCGTCCTGTACAATGATCAGATGTGTGTCTAGCCAAAACATGCGTTCAATGTGAATTGAGTTTGACTGCGGCGCCCGGCTGACGTAGTTCCAGTGGGTCAAATGGCATCAACACTAGTGTATACTTCAATTTAGACGGGCAGTAATGAATCCTAGGTAGTCATCATTGATTCTGGATCATTTGCTATCGCTTGTATAGCAATAATATCGTGGTGTAGGCGCTTGAAACCGGAGAAATTATTAGCCTGAATTCAATGCTAGAGAAGACACGCAACTATGACACCCCCCCCCCCCCCTCATCAAAGAAAACAAGTTACTCGCTCGAGACGGTCGGTAAACACCTGGAAGATCGAAATATAGACGCCAAAGCAGGAGGTGTGCGCGATCTTACAAGCAGTCCGTGTAGTTTAAATGTCTGGTGCATCAGCCAGAATGTTTCTAAGCGCTTTCACCAGCGACGGCGTTGACAGGGCACGAGCATGCTCGCAGTGCATAGCAACCCTCATAAGACGACTCGCTCACGTACCTATGTGGTTCATAGTTTCTTCCCAGAATTTGCTTTCTTCTATACACACGAACAAGAATATGCGCATTGGGAGTGGTGAGGGAGAACACGGCGCAAAGGAGGCCGATTCGCCGCCAGAGGCGCCATCGCTGTATGGCGACATACTACTGGGACACGTGCCTCTTGAAAGCTATGGCATCTGCCGAGCCATAGTGAACTTCGCTGCACCATGCGCTCTCTTTCGGCGATCGGCTGCGTGCTGTCAGCGATCCTTAACGCACGCACGCCACAGCAGCAAGACTCTCAGCGCGTGCGCACGGGTAGCCTGTAGCTGTCCCCTTGTGCGTCCACTGCCTGATCCTGATCTGCCAACGTGTCAGTATTTATATTTAGCTTGTACGGGGAGCTGCTTGCGGATATCTCGATGTCGACGACGGCAGAGAGCTCCCGCATGTCAAACCATCGGTCGTGAACGACACTAGGGGGACGAGGCAGCGCGACGGGCCGGGCACACTTGCGCGGGACCGACACGCTGTTCTAAATGAGCGCGCGTCCTCGCAACGCGGCAGTGACTCTATGCAAAAATTAAAGCACGCATCGCCAGCTCTCGCGGGGCTTAATTGTAGGCTGCGTTCCGCCATGCCTCTGGCTGATCGCGCGTGCGTCAGCTGTCCGGAGAGTCCCCTCCTTTTGCATTTTCCCGCCCGTTTCGTTTATGCATTTTGTTTGGCTTTCAACGTCCGCATGCCTTGCGCTTGCTGGCTGGATTTCGGAATGAACTATACTGCTATCGAGACTCGCGAGGTAGAGGAAGACTGTGTTGGGTGCCCAGTCTTCATAAAGGAGACCGGGCACCCAACGGCTTGTATGTGGCGTGCCGCTGCGCTCTTCGTCCAGCCGTTGAGATCTATGCAGCTTCGCACCCGATAGGCTGGGTGTCAGCGTGGCCGCGCGTGGCGAAACGTCACCGCGGGATGTAATTGGGCAAATGCATATAAAACTGACGCGTGCCGTCAATGAGGAACGTGCGAACTTCGTCGCTCGGTGCTGGGAGAAAAAAAAAATTATAAATGCGTGCGTAAGCATGCAAGTCACTGCGTTGACAGAGCAGCTGCTTTCGCACACGCTGAGCAGTGAACCGTACTTAATAATGCCAACGCGTCAAATGCAGCGAACGTGCGAAGTGAGGGACACGCCGTGAGTGCACTTCAAGAAAAGGGAGAGAGCAAAAAAAAATGCCTCGAGTTTGCGGTAATGCTCCTTTCATTTGTATCTTTGTTTATTCACTGCTTTATGCGTGCATATGTTTGTTTTTTTTTGTCATTGACCATAACGCTTTTTTATCTTTTCTAAGAGAATGCAAGTAGCTTGCGTGCTGCGTCCATTCTCGCACGCAAGCTATGTGTGATCTTGACAGCATGCTCACGTCGGTGACGAAGTTCACATCCGTCACAAATCATGGATCATATCTTTCTGGCATCACCTTTTCGGGTGTAGTCGCGTAAGAAACACTACAACACGTAATCCAATAGGAATATACTTTCCTATCATATTGCAAGCTCTGCTTGATGCGTTAGTTCAACTGCTCGTTGTCCGAGCCTCGTTTGATGCGCAAAGTAAGAGCTCGTATCTTTCCAGGCGGTGCTTTAAACACGAAGTTAAGAAAAGTACGAGCATGTTCTTTCAAGGGCAAACCACCGGTCTAGGCCTGTTAGCGTGTATGTCATGTCACAGTCCTTCATCAACGGCTATGGAGAGGGCTGCGTCCTATAGGGAAGGATAACATCACCACGGATTGTCGTCAACTCAAACGACGAGGCTTTGCAATGTCCGCGTCTGATGTCGTCACAGTGTGCCACATAGTCACGTTGTGTCATGTGGTCACAGTCCATCATATAAACAGGAACGCACCCCGCAAATGGGGTGATTCCACTAACTCACCACCGGTCCACAAAAATTGACGAAGGAGGCAGGCATCAGTTAGTCTAAACAAATAGTCGACAACGTTAGTGGAGCAGAAACACTTTTCTCTGCATGCCGTAAGGAACTGAAACCGAGCATGTAAAGAAGAAGGAGGAGAAGGAGGAGAAGGAGGAGGAGAAGAAGGAGGAG
>WOVY01004999.1:0-60653 GCA_013436015.1 Rhipicephalus annulatus
GAAGGCGAAGGGTCCGACACCTCGCCTATTACGAGTCGCTCATTGCGAAAACGACATCAATGCCATGCACCCTGAGCTCGTCTGCGTTAGGAGCTACCTTCCAGAAATGAAGTGGCATCAAGTTCAATATTTGAAGCACTGATAAAATTGTGGTGCGAAGAGCTTCGTATATTATGTCAAGAAAAAAAGAATGTGGCTGAATAAACAGTTGCAGGCAATGTTGGATGCAAATATAATTCGGCCCTCCTGTTTTCCCTTCGGTTCACCTATCACTATCGCTCCAAAGGGATATGGGACTTCCGTTTATAACGGATTATAGGGCACTCAACAAACAAAGGGGCTGTTGCCAACAGTGAATGCCGATGGTTTTCTCATATTGACTATGCAAGGTGTTACGACCGGCCCTAGGGAACCAAACAAGAGGAGTGGCGGGGAGAACCGGTTCTTGACCGACTGTGTCGTCGACCCCCACCTCCCCATTCAGGCTCCTCCCTGTCGCCGGGAGAATTCCGGAATCAGCTGTGCGTTCGTGACCATGTTTGGGCATTTTTTAGGGCGCCGGTGACCATATATGGCATCGTGTTTAGGTTGTGCCACTCCATGTGTTTGAGGTCGTGTTTCCTCCTCCCTTGTGGCCGAGTTGCCGGGGCCACCGTATTGGTTGACGATGCGGACAATGCGCAACAGTGTTGGCAACGCGGCGCTATAAAATGCCGAAGACGTTTTGTATCTCTCTCTCTCTTCTCTCTTTGGATCAGTTGATCACTTCTCAACGATGTAAATAAATCTCTGTCGTTCGTTCGGGCGCTTCTTTCTCGCTGAATTGTTGGACGATGGATCCGGCGACGGGGCCAGCTACCGAAAACGAGACCGGCAGGCCCGGAGTCCCAACACTGGATGGCAGCGGCGGGAGTATGCCGATAACCCCGAAAGCGACACTGGACGGAGTGAGCCCGAAGTTCAACAAAGGGACGACAGGAGAAGGAGGACACGAGCTCATCGACTTCCAGAGGGAATCGAACGGCACTTCTGAGAGGCACGACGCCGGAGACATGACTGCGAACTGGGTGAGTGCCGGCTTTCTCTGTTAAATTTTACGAGGCATTTACTCTATGTGTTAAGTAAAAGCTGGTAGAGAGGGGCTGTCTTGGTCATTGGGTTAACAGGTAACTTGCGTCAGGCAGAAATTGGTGAGAGCTTGGTTAAGCTCTTCTGTCAGTGGCGTCAAGGTTAACAGTGACAGGGCAGGATTCCGTGTAAGAGCTTTTGAAGCTTTATTTGTAGACTAAGTTAACGGAAAACTTGAGGCAAGGCAGGTATCTAGAGCTGTCGTTGCCGTCAAGGTTAATTAGTTGCAGGACAGGAATCTTTGTGGAACAGAGACAGCGGTACTGGAGGCAGCCATGAATCTGAAATCCCTGCGAAAGTCCATGTTGTTGCTTCTTGCAAGGGAGTTGAATCTGGAGGCGTCGGACTCTCAAAGAAAGCCAGAGCTGATAGAGGCGATTCTCGCATTGGGGGGCGGAGGATGACGAGCTGTCAGAATGTGTCGAGGAGATTCAGGAGAGGCAAGCGGCAGAGGCCGAAAGAAAGGCGGCCGAGGCCGAAAGAAAGGCGGCCGCGGCCGAAAGGAAAGCGGCAGAAGCCGAGGCAGATAAGATGCGAAAGCACGAGCTTGAAATGAAGCGCCTCGAGCTAGAGATTAGCCATAATAGTAGAACAGGAGGCCAGCGAGGCATCCGGTACCCGCAGAGCGGGTCAGGTTCAAAATGACGGACCTAATGAGATCGTACAAGCTAGGGGAGGAAATTGGGCTGTTTCTCGTCAACTTTGAGAGAACTTGTGAAAGGCAAGGTTTCAGCCAGGATACGTGGCCTCAACGCTTGTTGTCCCTACTTCCGAGGGAGGCCTCAGAAGTAATCGCGCGCCTCACCAAAGAGGAGGCTGACGAGTACAGTGAGGTAAAGTCGAAGCCTTCTCAAGAAATACAGGTTGTCAGCGGAAGGTTTCAGACAAAAATTTCGCAACGCCGTAAAAGAGAACAATGATTCATAACCGGAGTTTGCTTACAAGTTAATGGCCAACATTGGGGGAGTGGCTCAAAGAGGCAAAGGCGTATGGGAATCATGACAAGGTGCTCGAGTGTATCGGTCTTGAACAATTCTATCAAAGGTTACCAGAAAAGGTGAGGTTCTGGGTGCAGGATAGACCGGACGTGAACACAGTAACAAAAACCGCAGAGCTCGCTGAAGAATTCGTTACGCGCCGCGCCCTCGGGGCAAACAGCGAGCCAAAAGGGAAAAAATTCCTACTACCGAATAAGGCGCCGTTTAGAAAACAAACCGACAAGTCTCGGCACAAAAGGGTGAGGAAAACAATTCTTCTAAACCATGGGGGCTCGGCAGAGGCAAGCAAAAGGAAATTTGAGGCGAGAAAACCGGCTGCTTGTTTCAATTGTCACGAAACAGGGCACTTCGCGAAACACTGCCCGAAAGAAAAGGTGGCCTTTTTATCTATAAATGAAGCCGACGAGAACATGGAAGTTGTTTATAGCCCTATATGTACGACCTTACCGTGAACGGCAAGCAGTGTCGGGTTCTTAGAGACTCCGCAGCCACTATGGACGTAGTTCATCCGTCTTTTGTTCAGTCCGGACAGTATTCAGGAGACTGTGCCTGGATTAGACAAGCGTAGAAGCAAACAGTCAGTGCCTCCCCGTAGCTAAAGTTGTCCTTAAAGGCGCATTTGGTACGTTGGAAACGGAAGCCGCGGTATCGCCATATCGACCCCTCAGTATCCTTACTTATTTTCAAATAAGTCAGATCAAATGCTGAAGGAGAAAGGTCTAACGTTGGGAAGAAGGCATAGTGCAGGCACTGACTAGATCGAAGGCACGTGCGCTGGCTGCAAGAGCAACATTCACTGAGGCAAACAAGCCTCAAATCGACAACGGGCCTGGTTGCGAGTTGGACACCACGGTAACAAATCGACTTGTGCGAGAACAGGCTGCAGAAGCCGTAGTCGCGGAAGCAACCATTCCTAAAGGCGACGATGAACCTCCTCCCGAATTGGAAGGGGTCAATTACGCCTCGTTGACCGAGCAAATAGAAAATGCCGTTGCTCCCAAGCCGATTCCTGGTAGTACAGAGGATAGCACAGAGGGTGACACATTCCAGGTACTAGGAAATACAAAAGAGTTGTGTGTCATGCCAACTTCGGATAATTTCAGTCGGCTGCTGCAGGTGAGTCCCGCTTCATTAATAACCGAACAAAAGGGGGACCCGACGCTTAAGCAATTCCAGGACAGTTCGAAAGAGGGAATCGCCAAACGAAATGTGAGATTCCAAGAAAGGAGCGGCATACTCTATCGAATAATATCTAGATAGGCGAGGAGTAGAGTTTGACCAGGTAGTCGTACCTCAGGCGTATCGTCAGGATTTGCTTAATTTGGGGCATGGAGAATCATGGTCAGGCCACTTAGGCGTAAAGAAGACGAAAAATCGTCTTTTACAGGAATACTACTGGCCTGGATGCTTTAAGATGTAGAGAGGTTTGTAAAATCTTGCGATGTGTGTCAGCGAGTGGGTAAGCCGGGAGATAAGGCGAAATTTCCAATGAAGCTGGTACCCGTAATCACGGAGCCCTTTCGTCGGTTGGTAATTCACACAGTAGGTCCTTTGCCCAAGACAACTTCAGGCTACCGTCACATCCTGACTTTAATCTGCCCAGCTACTAAATTTCCAGAGGCGGTCCCGCTAAAAGAGCTAAGTTCCGTCGAAGTAGTGAACGCACTTCTGTCCGTGTTTGCCCGGGTAGGCTTTCCTGCCGAGATACAATCAGACCAGGGCACCATTTTCACGAGTGCCTTAACGACAACCTTTCTAGAGCGGTGTGGCGTGAAATTATTGCATAGTTCAGTCTACCATCCGCAGTCGAACTCGATAGAAAAGCTTCACTCCGTGATGAAGCGAGTGTTAAGAGCCTTATGTTTTGAACGGAAAACTGACTGGGAAATGTGCTTACCTGCAACGATGTTTGCACTAAGAACTGCACCACATGAGACAACAGGGTTTACGCCAGCGGAACTTGTTTACGGCCGCAGACTGCGGCCTCCTCTTCGTATGCTGAGAGAGTCGTGGGAAGGTCAGGGTGATGATCCTGTAGTAGTGGAATATGTCCTCACCTTATTGGATCGTCTAACAAAAGCCCAAGAAGTGACCGAGAGTGCGATGACTAAAGCACAGCAGAAGGCTAAGCTTTACTACGATCGGACCGCTAAAGCACGACACTTTGCTGTAGGAGACAGGGTCATGTTGTTGAGGCCCTCCCAAAAGAATAAGCTTGAAGTGCAATGGGTCGGCCCGGCCGAGATTACTCGAAAATTGTCTGACACCAACTATGTGGTAAAATTACCAGGAAGTCGTAAGGCACACCAGGTGTATCATAGGCAACTTTCTCAAACCCTACAAAGAGAGGGAAGCCATCATGAACATGACTTTAAATGTTCCGGAAGAGGTTCCGGCAGAAATCCCTGAATTAGCTCCCGAATCGGACGAAGTCCCGATCGAGAAAAGAGTTTAGGATTTAGTATCAAAGACACGCCTACGCGAAGCAGGTTTAACGGTAAAGGCGCCCAAGTGTCAGCTAGCACAAGCAGAGGTACTCTATCTCGGGCATGTTATCGGTCGAGGGCATCGCCGTCCCTCTGAAATGAAAGTGGCAGCTATCCGAGACTTTCCCCAGCCCCGCACGAAAACCGATATTCGGGCTTTTCTTGGAATAGCTGGTTACTATCGTAAGTACATCCCTAGATATTCCGACATTGCCAGCACTCTTACTGACGCGTTGCGCAAGACCGAGCCCCAAATGGTCGACTGGGATGAGGAGAAAGAAAAGGCTTTCCGCGTTTTGAAAGCGGCCTTGTCGAGCCAACCTTTGCTTAGTTCACCGGACTACTCGAGGCCTTTCATAGTCCAATGCGACGCTAGTGATAGAGGCATGGGGGCAGTTCTTAGTCAAAGGGATGAGGGGGATCAAGAGCATCCCGTCCTATATGTTAGCCGGAAACTCACCCTTCGCGAGCAGGTTTACAGCGCTAGCGAAAAGGAATGTGCGTGCTTGGTTTGGGCAGTCCAGAAACTGGCTTGTTATATTGCCGGAAGCAAGTTCATTGTGGAAGTGGACCACTGTCCTCTCACCTGGCTACAGACCATGTCCTCTAAGAACGGCCGCCTGCTGCGTTGGAGCCTCGTTTTGCAACAATATACGTTTGAAATACGCTACAAAAGGGGTGTACTCCATGGCAACGCTGATGGCTTAAGTCGATGCCCCTGACGCGAGAGGATGTCTCGAAAACTCTGGCATTTTTTTTCCTGACCTAGACAAGAGCTAGTGATTGTTTTTTTACTCTTTTAGGTGTACTTGTTTGAAAACGTCGAAGACACGGCTATCGAGGGTTTCGGGTTCGGTGTGCTTCCAGTGTTGTTGTTTTGTGTCACCTTAAAGTGTGAGTAACATTTTGAATAAATTGTGTATTTCCTTTAATATCAGTAAAACTTGCGTGGGTCTAGTTGGTACATAGCACAAAAAAAGAAGTTAACTTCTTTGGCGCAAACAATACGGAAAAAGGAAAAAAGAAGGCGAGGAATCTGTTTCTTTCCTCGCCTTCTTTTTTCCTTTTTCCGTATTGTTTGCGCCAAAGAAGTTAACTTCTTTTTTTGTCCTTTAATATCAGTTAAAGGGGAAAATTGCCTGGTGGAGTTTGGCGGAATTGTCCGGCGCTCACCGGCTGAGTAGTTGTGTTTTCATGTGCGTATGTGATGTCTGTTGAGCCCTCAATGAAGCAGGTGTTGCCCTCTACTTCATCAAAGACGGTCGTCACCAAACCGACTGCCGGCGCTGATCTCTCCGGACAGTGGCTGCAAAACCTCAGCCCATCGAGATCTTCACCCCCCCCCCGCGCGAGAGACTGTTACGACCGCCCTGGGGAGCCAAGCAGGAAGAGTTTGGGGGAGAACCGGTTCTTGACCGACGGTGGCGGCCACCCCCACCTCCCCATTCGGGTTCCTTCTCGCCGGGAGAGCTCCGGGGTCTGCTGTGCGTTCGTGACCATGTTTGGTAACATTTTAGGGCGCCGTGACCATATATGGACCTCGTGTTAGGTTGGGCCACTCCATGTGTTGTGAGGTGTGTTTCCCCTTTCTCGTGGCCGAGGTGCCGGAGACACCGTATTGGCTGACGATGCGGACGGGGCGCCCAGTGTCAACGGCGCGGCGCTATAAAATGCCGAAGACGTTTTGTATCGCACGCACTCTTCTCTCTTTGGGTCAGTTGACCACTTCTCCACATGTAAATAAATCTCTGTTGTTCGTTCGGGCGCTTCTTTCTCGCTGAATTGTTGGACGATGGATCCTGCGACGGGGCCAGCTACCAAAAACGAGACCGGCAGGACCCGGAGTCCCAACAAACCGTAGAAGGCGCACGACCGATCGTGTTGTCTGTACAGTTGCTGAATTAATGACGTGAAAGCACTCGCCGTTGGCAGTACATCTAGCGCGCGTTCTCTCGTAGTTGCTTCGTTGTCGGCGAGCTGTTGTTACTCCCTGTTATTACTCGGACGAAGCGATTTCGCTGAAGGTGTCTCGCTGGCTCAGAGTGATGAGCCCAGTTCCATTAGTTTCGGATCGTCACGACACACGCACTGGGCAGCCCAGGTGCTTTCCGAGCCGGAGAGGAAGTCGAGCTTTTTGCTTCGCATTCATATGTAACAAGAGAGGAGAATTTGCCTAGTCAATATGGCCGACTTCCGGCTTCATCGCGGCTAGAGTGTACTAGAACTTTGAGTGGCGCGACCTAAACGCTTTCCTCTTGCTTTCTCCATCCCCAACTTGTGGCGAAAGTAGCGGCGGCGCTGCTATCGCCCAATCTACCACAGAACACTGGTAGGTGTTCTGTGGTTTACTCGGCGGGCTCGGCGGCATGGCCGGCATCTCGGTTTTAGTCGCGAAATGACGAAGAAGTAGCGTCTAAACGATTGTTACGCGCCAGGTTGCAGAACTGGATATCCGCGTGTGAAACAAAGTCGGAAGTATCACTTTTTAAGGCCCCGAAAGACGAAGAACGACGACTTCTTTGGGAGCGGAACCTCCATCGGCTTGACAAGCAGCTTGACACCGATTGTGCTGTGTGCGAGTTACATTTCAAACCGCATTTCATTGTGAGAGACTACGTACATGTTATCAATGGTCTTCAAATCCGAATTCCTAGAGGAGCGCCGACACTCGCCCCTGATGCAGTCCCGACGATCTTGCCCAACCTGCCGCTCAACGCTCAAAACTCAGGCTCCGCGGACCCAAACAAAGCGGCGTCATCAGTGTGTGCCGGCTGAGAATGACAACAGAAAACGGCGACGCATTAGCACTCCTCCACGGCTCCTCGTGGATACCAACTGTGCAACTTCTGCAGATGGTGACGAAGCTGAAGAAGCAAGCTATAATCCCTCATCTGACGCTGTTGTAACTCTCGTTGACCTTCGTGGACTTGTCCTACCATCAAAGTCATGGGCGCTGCACGAGTTTCCTGGATTTGCTGGCGTGTTGTACGTAGCGTGCTCACTGAATCATAGCACTCATGAACATTGCATTCAACGAGCCGTATACTTCACCTGTGCAGACAATGTAATCGTGCAATGTGAAGCGTTCGTACAAGAGAAACTAATCAGCAAGTCCAGTTTATGAACTGTTCGAGAAGCCTCAGATCCTCTGCAGCTTGTTGCAAGCGTCCCACTCTGTTGTAGAGCAGCAGAAACTTCATTTTTGCCACCATCGGACCTTACCCACGGTCTACACGCGCAAATGAAGTCAAGATGAAAAATCTTCTACAGCGTCAAAAGCGCACAGAAGCACCTAAAATTGAGTAGGCTATAAATTACTACAGTGGCGTAAAAAGGACGTCATTTTTCGTGCATATTTTCTTACACTCTTAATTTTTTGACGGTACACCAAGAAGAAAAAACAATTTTTCCTAGAAGAGGCTTTTAAGCGAGAGAACGTGCAAAAAATGATGCGAAAAGTCAAAATAAATCTTTGATCTTGAATCTTTTTGTATTAAACCCGTGAAGGTAAATTTAGCAGCATTAGGTATCTCGGTGCATATTTCATCGATCTGAGCCAATTCATTGTTGCACTTCGGTGTCCCTTCAAACGATCTTTGGACCATAACATCTTTTTTTAAATTGCAATTTGGAAAGACAACCTTAACACTGTCATTTTGTTTGCTTTGCATTATGTTATCTTTTGTATCCTGGCTTTATATATTACGTTTTTACAATTTACCTAATTGCAAATGTATTATTTCATAAATATGTAAACCTTGCATTTTTATGTTATCAATTATGATTAACATTAGTTACGACTCTGCTTTGCAGTGTTGCGTTTTTTAAACTCTCAAAATCTTCCACTACTATGTTTCACCTAAGACATTCTTTTGCAGTGTTACGTATTTGCATTTCTGTGGGTCCTACAACAATGAATCTATTCCCATATTTTAAAACCAAAGGGATGTTTGGAAAAAACTCTGCTGTTCTTCAAATATAATCAATAAAGCCTACTTTTTTGTAGTGTGTGCACGCAGCCACAAGCAGTGAGCCTTTTATTTGAGTCCAGCTTTGGTGTTTTACGTGGAATCGACCAAGAGTTCTTCGTTTTGTGTGCAGGATATTCCTTTTCTTTTTTTTGGGGGGGGGGCGGGGCGCTTTTGGTGTGTACCGGCCAGTTGGTTTCTCGTATAAAATATGTACACTTTAAAAATTAAAAAAACGCGCTCGTTATATTGTACAATGCGCTATGCTGCTTCAGGCAGCAGTGCGGTCAGCAGCAACTTTAATAATCACCTTTATTTGCGCGGAAAAGGGGAGGTATGTGAATAAGAAAAAAAAAAGAGGGAGATCATCTTCACACTTGGTGCGACAGAGAGGTACCAACACGTACGCGGAACGCCTGTCAGCCATCCGCGCGGGAAGATTGGTCGACGCCAGCGCCACCGCATCATTCCCATGCCAAAACGGCCGCTCCCAGGCAGCCGCTCGCGCCACTCAAAAGCTTCTAGTACACTCTATCGCGGCTTCACAACGGGTGACGTCAGGGCCTCTCCTTACCTTTTTCCTTCCTCCGTGGTGGGGGCCCAGTTACGCCGCGAATGCGGCGGAAAGCCAGTGTTTCGTTCACGTTTTAGGAGAACCAACGCTCCCGCTGTCGCAGCTGCTGGGGCCAGATTGGGCCGAATAAAAGATGTGGGAAAAAAAATGGCAGCATATTGTTGCGAACGACGGGCCGATCCCGCCGAAGCCACCACTGTTGCGAAAGACGACGACGCCAACCCGGTCCCACAGGCGCCACTGCTTTCAACTCCGCCGGGAAGGTCACCAGCCGTTTGGTAGCGTATGTTTCTCAGCTCGCGACTGCTTCTGCGCAGAGCTGATAAGACGAGCGGACGAGACGACGGTGAGTTAAACAAGGTTTATGTACAGCATATATACAGAAGCGTTACAATTTCGGCACTGGGCCCGACAGAGACTCGAAGAGCCGAGCTCTCCTCTCTAACACATAGGTCAGCTTTTCGCCTAAGACCGCCGACTCACACGCATGTCGGCTCTCCGACACGGGGACTCCTCTCTCAGGACCGCCGATCGCGACGCGCCGCAGGGCTTCTTTTATTTACACCGGGTCCAACCAAAATGTCCAATCAGAAGCGCCGCTGGTCGTCAGGGCAGATTCCTCCAATGGGGTCGCCGCGCCATGCGTCAGACCACCAGACACGAGGACGCCGGCTCGCTGTCACGTGCGCCGCTGACTCTTTGCACGTGGGCCAGAGAAGCGCCGCGCGTGTTTACGCCGTTGAGTTGTTCGCGTCAGGCGGACTCCGGGCTGGCCTTGACCCAGATTGCCTTTTTCAGAGGCACGGACGTTTGACGAGGACTCGCTGGCATAACAGCACCCCCGCCGCCAGACAATGCGCCGAAAAGACGAGTTGCTTCCACGGGGCTCGGATGACAGGCGCGCTCGTTCGCCAGGTCCCTCCAGGTTCGCCTCCAGGGCCATGAGAAGAATGCAGCTCCAGACCGTTCCGGGAACACATCCCATTCTTGACGACGGATCCCAGCTCCACTGGCTTGTCGCCACTACTTGTCGACCAGCTTCACTCGTCTCTTCTGACCACCTTCGGTTTCAGCACTTGACGATGGTTCTGCAACTTGCTAAGAACGGTTCGACAACAAACAACACACGACACAAGGAAGTGCCCTCGGTCACCCGACAGAACACCAGACAAAGTATAGTACAACATATACCTATCTACGTGTCTATCGGAATTTTGTTCCCTCTATATCAAGAGGCACATGTGGGACACAAGACTCTTAAAGTAAGAACTTGAATTTTTCACACTTACAACAACGCAACGAATTAGAATACCACATAAAGTTGGCCCCTTGAGATCACTCTGAACGAGAGCGCTCAGCCCAGGTCGTGATGAGGTCAAAATTTTGCCCCGAATCGCCAGCGAGAAACCGAAAGGTTGAGAAGGTACTAGCTGAACGCACTGCTCAATGCACCTGCATTAGCGTTTAGCTTTCCCTTTTTTTTGATAGCGAACGTCAAAGTTGCGCTGTGGAGCAACATGCTCCACTTCAGTAACCGGCCACTTTTAGGCGACGATACCTATGCGGCACCAAGAGGGGCTCACACTTTCGACGTTGCACAGGGGAACAACGATACGGCTTGCTACGGATTGACTCCTCACCGCTTAGCTCGATATCGTGTTCGATCACCTTCGTGTTTCCGGGACGGTCCGAAAACACGTCTTCAAACACCAAAACAATCTTTCTCAGGTCCTCCTTCCGGACTTCACTTAACCTAGGCTCTAGGTTTATCTGCTCCCGGATTACTTTCGATCCCCCTTTGATTACCTCACAAGAACTAAAAATGTCTGCTTCCTCTCCCTCTGAAGCATTCAACAGCTGATTTACGACCGCTTGATGTTGAACGTAGGGTTTCATCAAGTTGTAAATTTTGTCCGGCCGCCTTCTTAATTTAACTTGACAATTGGTATCAGAAAGCTTCGATAATACTTTGGCGGGCCCTTCCCAATCAACCTCAAGCTTGTTCTTTTTGGACGGCTGCAGCAGCATTACCTGATTATCAACTTCAAAAGCACGCTTCTTCACCGATTTCTCGTAGTGCTCCTCCGACAGCACTTGTGCCGCGTTTTTGTGGCTTTCCACTAGCGCTTCAATCGAGAGGTCCTCACGCTGCTCTCGAATGAGCATCTCTCGATCAACTCTCGACAGCTCACTCCAACTTTCTGCTACAGGCGAGAGCGTTGCAGCCCTCTCGCTCTGATCCAATGGCGCCATGTCGTCTCCCCTTTCTACGGAAACCGCGCCGGCCGGTTCGGCGACGGGCCGCTCGCGCGACTGCGCACATGACTCACGCGGAAAATTTCCTCTCTGAGGTTCCGTCGACCCGCCGACAAGGTCACTTGAGAGTTCACGGCTTTGAACAAGGTCAAGCTCCTGCGAGAGCTTCCGCGCTTGCGATCGCGTGAGGGCCATGTACGCTAAGTTGGAGAAGAACGATTTGCCCTGCTCTTTGAGAAGCTGCTCTGAGTTGTTGGAGAAAAGATAAGGAAAACGATCATTTAGCGCGGCAGACACAGCTGCTTCGGTGCGAAGCTCACCGAACGGGCCTTCAATGACAACCGTGGCGATTGGTAAGCGAACACTCTGCTCCTCGGCGACTTGCCTGATCCACGCGCATTCTCCTGTTAAGTCATCCGGAGACACCAATGAAGGATGGACAACGTCCATGGTTGCCGCTGAGTCTCTAAGTGCTCGGCACGTTTTCTCATTCACCCTAATTTCTTGGAGATACGGCTCCAACAACCGCATGTTTTTTTCTGATTCTCGGATTGTTGCGAAGGCAAACTTTTCCTGACAGTTTCTCGCGATGTGCCCTTCCTTTTTGCAGTTGTAGCAGATTAGTGGCTTCCGTGATTCAAACGCCCGTGTGGTATCAGTGCCTTGTTTAGAAACCTCACTCGATTTTTCCGCTTCTGTTTTCCCTTCCTCTACAGTGTCCTTCGTAAGAGACGGGTCCTTTTTGAAATTACGGTGCGGAGCGGGTTTCCGTTGATCAGGTTTCTTTGAAAAGCCCTCTTTTCTTTCATCCTTTTCAACGCGCACTGCCCTGCTATGCAACTTTCGGCGAGTATAATACTCCTCAGCTAACTCTGCTGCCTTGTTTAGCTGTACTTCACCAAGTTTGTCCTGCAGCCAAAGTTTGACATCCTCCTCGATGCAGCGGTAGAATTGCTCCAATGCAACGCATTCCACCACTTTAACACGGTCGTCATAAACACCTTCGCCCTTGAGCCATTCAATCAAATCGGCTTTAAGACGAAACGCGAAGTCAACGTGTGACTCATTCCCCTTTTTAGCATACCGGAACCTTTGCCTGAAAGCCTCGGGTGACAACTTATAACGTCTCAAGAGCACTTCCTTAACCTCGTCATAGCTCTCAAACGCTTCCCTCGACAAGCAAGTTATCGCGTCGGACACTTCGCCGGGAAGAAGAGCTAGCAGGTTCCGCGCCCAAAGAGACCGCTCCAAAGCGTTTCGCTCACAGACGTGTTCAAACTTGACGAGATATTTCGCCATGTCCTCGCCTACTACGAACGGTGGCAATCGGTCCCTAATTCTAAAACCGCTGACCTGAACTGTTGGACAAGCTACGCTAGGCGCCTGTGAACACTGTAGTATTGCCAATTCTATTCGTTTCATCTCGAGGCGTTCCTGTCTCTCGGCCTCCTCGCGACGTTCGCGCCTTTCAGCTTCTTCGCGAGCTTCTCGCCTTTCAGCCTCCTCACGTTCGCGAGCGTCTCGCCTTTCAGCCTCCTCGCGGCGTGTTTTAATATCCACCCAGGCCTCATCGACTTCCTCAGCCGACACTCCCTCATTCTTCATGATCTCAAGGATCGCTTGCTTTCGTTTCGCACGGCCCAAAGTTATGCCGAGTTCCTCACAAATTTCGATGAGTTCCTTCACTTTAAGGTTCTCCATCGTTCACACTAGCCTCTTGCTGTTTGCCCCTGTTAACAATTTACTTGCCGTACCCACTATAAGCCTACTAGCAAGACGCGCAAGCAATTTTTCACACTCCCGTGTTTACCCCCTCCGCATTAACTTTGGTTTCAAAGCACTTCGACTTTGCTTGAAACGATCAAAGCTCACTACAATGCTTCACACAGCCCTTCTCTAAACTACTACAACCTGAGCTAGAGTAGTCTGGTGAACTGAGGGGAAAACATCAGGCACTCACCGCATCGATGTCGCTGACGCCGGCCGATCTCGCAGCTGCCACCCACTGTTGCGAACGACGGGCCGATCCCGCCGAAGCCACCACTGTTGCGAAAGACGACGACGCCAACCCGGTCCCACAGGCGCCACTGCTTTCAACTCCGCCGGGAAGGTCACCAGCCGTTTGGTAGCGTATGTTTCTCAGCTCGCGACTGCTTCTGCGCAGAGCTGATAAGACGAGCGGACGAGACGACGGTGAGTTAAACAAGGTTTATGTACAGCATATATACAGAAGCGTTACAATTTCGGCACTGGGGCCGACAGAGACTCGAAGAGCCGAGCTCTCCTCTCTAACACATAGGTCAGCTTTTCGCCTAAGACCGCCGACTCACACACATGTCGGCTCTCCGACACGGGGACTCCTCTCTCAGGACCGCCGATCGCGACGCGCCGCAGGGCTTCTTTTATTTACACCGGGTCCAACCAAAATGTCCAATCAGAAGCGCCGCTGGTCGTCAGGGCAGATTCCTCCAATGGGGACGCCGCGCCATGCGTCAGACCACCAGACACGAGGACGCCGGCTCGCTGTCACGTGCGCCGCTGACTCTTTGCACGTGGGCCAGAGAAGCGCCGCGCGTGTTTACGCCGTTGAGTTGTTCGCGTCAGGCGGACTCCGGGCTGGCCTTGACCCAGATTGCCTTTTTCAGAGGCACGGACGTTTGACGAGGACTCGCTGGCATAACAATATCCACTGAATTAATGATGGAGAGTGGGGCGAAGATTTCGTCCGTCCATTCGTTCTTGCTTCCGTCCGCCCATGCGTCCGTCAGTGTGACCGTCCATGCGTCCATCAGCCGGTCCGTGCGTGCGTCTGTTCGTGCGTCCGTCCGTGCGTTCGTCCATGCAGCCGCTCCTGCGTCCGTTCATGCGTCCATCCATGCATCTGCCTATGTGTCCATTCGTCCATCTATTCAACACTCCAAGTACCACCATCTCGCATCTTTTCATCATATATTCCCCATATAGAAGCACTGCCATCCAGCGGACATTCCAAGGACTAAACGAGAGGTGGCACACGCACACTTTTTCACCTTCCACGAGTGAGGAAGGTTGATATGTAACTTTAAAATCAGCGCAATGGTTACGACACGGAAATAAATTATGCCGTACATAACTTCGATGTCATGATTATTATGTTTGGACGTGTCATTTACCTTCGCCATCTATTCACGTCACCTGATACGAAGTTGGTATATGTGGAGCTAGCGAAATGGCTGCGAGCGTGCTATGAGCGTAGCATGTCGTCATGTTTTACGTAACATGCATATCATGATTATCAAGTTTCGACGTGTTATTTACCTTCGTCGTCCATTCGCGTAACGTGATACTAAATTTGGTGTATGGGGAGCTAGCGAAACGGCCACGAACGCATCGTGAGCGTGGCATGTAGTCATATTGATACATGACACGCATCTCATAATTATCATGTTTGCAGCAGCCACATGATTTCATCGTCAATTCACGTCCCGTAATACCAAATTTGGTGTATGCGAAGCTAGTGAAACGGCGGCGAGCGCATCATGAAGGGCCCAATACACTACGGCGTAACGTTGACGCGCGCGCACGCTGGGCGCAGCGATGCTATGCTATAGCTAGACGCGAGCACTCTATTGTCTGACGCCAGGTGCAACCGGTGCGGCCCGGCGGCAACCGGCGCGAAAAGCAACATGCTGCATTTGGCACCGACGAAATTACTATTGTGAACTATTCTAGTTCATTATAGGAAGTTACCCAAACGTCACCAGACGGAGGGACGCCTGGCACGCTCAAACGCGCATGCGCCAAAGCAACGCAGCGTGGCGCATACCTGCGAGTATATGGCAGGCAGATCGGCGCCTGGCGTGCCATCGCTGGCGTGACACGACGAAACGAATTCCGACGCGCACGCACGCCGAAGTTTATTGGCGCCCTGAATGTGGCATGTAGTGATGCTGTTACATGACACGCATCTCATGATTATCATGTTTGCACCAGTCACATACCTTTGTTATCCATTCACGTCCCGTTAATACCAAATTTGGTACGTGTGAAGCTTGCGAACGAAACGGCCACGAACGCACTATGGGTGTGGCGCGTAGTCATGAATCACGACTTACATGACACGCATGTCATGACTTCCACGTTAGGGTCTGTCACGTGTGACCGCCAGGCAGTCATCATATCATACCAGTTTTGCAACATGTCATGTGAACGAAACCACTGCAAGAGCCGCAAGACCATAAAATGTAAATCATGACATTCATGGCATACAGTCATAATTTTCATGTGATGACTAGTCAGTTATTCTCGCCATATAGTCATATTATGCCATAAAAAGTTTGGTATCGATCTCATCATCGAAACGACCAGGAGAGCTAAAAGTCGTAGGCGGATAGATAGATAGATAGATAGATAGATAGATAGATAGATAGATAGATAGATAGATACGCTCAATGTCGATGAAGTTCGCTAAGAGATGTTTCGCATATGAAAAAAAAATTGGCAGATCCCACGTACAGTGGAAATCGAATATGTGTGAAACACGAATGAGAAATGTTGATATGTCACTTCAAAATCAGCACAACGTTACGAGGTGGAACTAAATGATGCCGTACATGTCTTCCGTGTCATGGCTATCATGTCTAGGTGTGTCGTTTAAATTCGTCATCTATTCACGTCACGTGGTACCAAATTTAGTATATGTGGAGCTAGTGAAACGGCCGCTTGCACGCTATGAGCGTGGTATTTTGTCATGTTCTTACATGACACGCATGTCAGGATGATCATGCTTCCACCAGCCACATATTTCGTCATCCATCAACGGCACGTAACACCAAAATCGGTATATGTGGAGCAAGCAAAACGGCCGTGAGCGCAATGTAGCATTGACGCGCACGCACGCTGGGCAGAGCGACGCTACGTTAGCAAAACGCGAGCACTCTATACTCTGACGCCAGGCGCGACCGGCGTCCGTCGGCGCGTCCCGAAGGCAACCGGCGCGAAATGCGACATGATGCATTTCGCACCGATTTGTTACCCAGATAACACTGCGTCTCCCTCTTTTCGTGACGCAGGCATGACGGACGAGCCGAAACGCGCATGCGTCAAAGCAACGCAGCGTGGCGCGCGTCTACCAGTATATTGACAGGACCGGCGCCTGACGTGGCATCGCCGGCGTGACGTGACGAAATAAACGCCTGTGAGCACGCGCACCTCGTCACGTCGAAATGTATTGCCGCCTTGAGTGTGGCATGTAGTCATGTTCTCAAATGACATGCATCTCATGATTAGCTTGTTTGCACCAGTCACATACATTCGTCACCCATTGGCGTCATGTAATACTAAATTTGGCATGTGTGACGCTAGCGAAACGACCGCGAGCGCATCATAAGTGTGGCATGTAGTCATGTCGTTACATGACACGCATGTCGTGATTATTATGTTTGGATGTGTCATTTACCTCTGTCGTTCGTAAATGATACATCGTCATTCTATACCTAGTTCGGTACATGTGAAGCTAGCGATTGGCCGCGAGCACACCACGAGCGTACCATGTAGTCATGTTGTTACATGACACGCATCTGATGTTTATCATGTTTGCACCAGTATAGTACCTTCGTCATTCATTCACGTACCGTAATACCGAATTTAGTCTTGGTGAAGCTAGTGAAACGGGCCCCAGCGCATCATGAGCGTGGCATATAGTCATGCTGTTACATGCCACGCATCTCATGATTATCATCTTAGCACTAGTTGCATACCTTCGTCCTTCATTCACGTACTGTAATACCAAATTTAGTATATCTGACGCTATCAAAACGGCCGCGAGTGCACCATGAGCATGGCTTGTAGTCATGTTGTTCGATGACACGCGTGTCATGATTTTCCTGTTATGGTCAGTTGATTGTGTTCAGTATGCAATCATGTCACACCATACCAGTTTTGCAACATGTCATGTGAACGAAACCACCGCAAGAGCTGCAGGAACATGAAATGTAAATCATGATATTCATGACGTACATGTCATGATTTTCATGTTATGACTAGTAAAATATTTTCTTGGTACAGTCATGTAATGCCATACAAAGTTTGGTGTCCATACCATTATCGAAACGGCCAGGAGAGCTAAATGTCGTAGGCGGCTATATAGATAGATAGATAGATAGATAGATAGATAGATAGATAGATAGATAGATAGATAGATAGATAGATAGATAGATAGATAGATACGTTCAAAGTCGCCGAAGCTTGCTAAGAAATGCTTCGCATTTAATATTTCGTGGCTTCAGGAGACACCGTCCTAAACATGGTATAGGTACAACTTAAATGCACGTGTAACGAATGTGGAGGCAGCAAATCGAAAAACAAATGGTGTAAATCTGCATGTTACACCACAAATGTAGTCGAAAGACAATAGTCTTGCGTCCGGAGAGAGTGAACAAAACGTTTATTTGATGTTCTGCGCAAGAAAATCGGTGAATGGTATTCAGGAGGCGCTGCTAGAGTGCCTCGAGCGTGTAGCGGAGGCGAATGAGCGCATCGAGGCACGTCAGACACAAGCGCCACCTGGCAGTTATCTTCGAAAACGAAGGCGTGCCGCTCGTGGAGAAAGATGCGCGCCAGTCTCGGAGGTGATAAGGTGTAGAATGCAAAGTGACCGGCAGGTGCCACCACCGTGACGTCGTATCAGGGCGTTGGAAACACATTTTTGAGCATCCCGCTGCATTGTCAGCGCAACGCGATAAACGCTACATTCCTTAGAGTTATTTGTGTGTGCCTCTAGAAGTATGAAGGCAGACATACAAAACTTCGAAGTGTTGTTATGGCACCTCAGATATGCGCAATAATTTAAGATATGCGCAATTGACAATCACACAAATATGAACGCTATACCTTGAGCATTTTCAGTGGGCGCTGCGAATGCGGTTAGCCGTTTGATGCCATTTGAGGTATCGTTAGGGCGAAAAAAAAACAAGTGTACAGACAGAGAGAAAGACCCAAATCTTTCCGTCGAAGGTCCCCAAGAAAAACTATCGTCTTTAAAAGGTCGTCCAACCAAGCACCGAGCTTCTCGGAAGAGGCGCAGCTCACGAGCAGAGGAGGTGAAAGAATAAAAAAAAAATGGCTGATCCCACGTACAGTGGGAATCGATGGTATGCGAAGCACGAATGAGAAATGTTTATATGTCGCTTTAAAATCAGCACTACTTTGATTGATATTTGGGGTTTAACGTCCCAAAACCACCATATGATTATGGTAGACGCCATTTATGAGGGCTCCGGAAATTTCGACCACCTGGGGGCAGCACAACGTTACGAGGCGGAGGTAAATGATGCCGTACCTCACTTCCGTGTCATGATTATCGTGTTTGGATGTGTCGTTTACGTTCGTCATCTCTGCAGTCACGTTATACCAAATTTAGTATATGTGGAGGTAGCGAAACGGCCACGAGCAAGCCGTGAGCGTAGTATGTTGTCTAGTTTTTACATGACGCGCGTGTCAAAAGTATCATCTTTGCACCAGTCCTATATTTCGTCATCCATTGACGCCACGTAACCCCAAATTTGGTATATGTGGAGCTAGCCATACTGCCGCGAGCGCATCATGAAGGGCCCAATATACTCCTATGTAGCGTTGACGCGCGCGCACGCTGGGCAAAGCGACGCTACGTTAGCAAAACGCGAGCACTCTTTAGTCTGACGCAAGGCGTGACAAGCGTCCGTCGGCGCGGCCCTACGACAACTGGCGCGAAATGCGACATGCTGTATTTCGCGCCGATGCGTTACCCAGACAACGCTGCGTCTCCCTTCTTCCCTGACAGAGGGACGTCAGACGCACTGAAACGCGCATGCGTCAAAGCAATGCAGCGCGGCGTGCACCTGCGAGTATAAGGCAGGAACAGCGCCTGGCGTGGCAACGCCAGCGTGACACGACGAAACGAACGCCGGCGTGCACGCGCACCACATCACCTCGAAATGTATTGGCGCCTTGACTGTGGCGTGTAGTCATGTTCTCACAGGTCACGCATCTCATGGTTATCATGTTTGCACCAGTCACATAACTTCGTCGTCCATTGGCGTGACCTAATACCAAATTTGGCATATGTGAAGCTAGCAAAACGGCCGCGAGCGCATCATCAGCGTGGCATGTAGTCATGTTGTATCATGTCACACATGTCGCGATTATCATGTTGGGATGTGTCATTTACCTATGTCGTCCGTACGCGTCGCGTAATAGTGAGATTGGTACATGTGAAGCTAGCGAAACGCCCGCGAGCGCATCATGAGCGTAGCACGTAGTCATGTTGCTACATGACGGGCATCTCATGTTTGTCATGTTTGCACCAGTATGATACCCTCGTCATCCATTCAGGTCCCGTAATACCAAATTTGGTATAACTAAAGCTAGCGAAACGGCCGCCAGCGCATCACGAGCCTGGCATGTGGTCATGTTGTTACATGACCCGCCTCTCCTGATTATCATGTTTGCACCAGTCACATACCTTCGTCATCCGTTTACGTACTGTAATACTAAATTTGGTACATGTGACGCTAGCGAAACGGACACGAGCGCATCATGAGCGCGGCATGTAGTCATGTTGTTACATGAAGCGCATGTCATGATTTTCATGTTAGGGTCTGTTGCTTGTGTTAGCCATGCAATCATGCCATACCAGTTTTGCAACATGCCATGTGAACGAAACCACCGCAAGAGCTTCAGCAGCACGAAATGTGAATAATGACATACATGTCATGATTTTTATGTTATGACTAGTCAAATATGTTCTTCATACAGTCATGTTATGCCGTACTAAGTTTAGTATTGGTACCGTTATCGAAATGCTAGTAGAACTGTTAAAGTCATAGATAGATAGATAGTCATAGTCATAGATAGATAGATAGTTAGATAGATAGATAGATAGATAGATAGATAGATAGATAGATAGATAGATAAATAGTTAGATAGATAGATACGCCCAAAGTCGCCAAAGTTCGCTAAGAAATGCTTCGCATTTTAAAAAAATGACAGCGTATTCACGGAGTTCATCATGATGGGCGAAGCGTCTATCCGTTTGTTCTTGCTTCCGTCTGTCCGTGCAGTCATCTGTGCGGTCATCGGTGCGTCCATCCGCACGTCTGTCCATGCATCCGTTCGTATGCGCGTCCATTCGTACCCGTCCCTGCGTCCGTCCATTCATGCGTCCATCCGTCCATTCAATAGTGCATGCGTCCGTCCTTGCATCTTTCTGGCCATCCATCCATCCTTCCGTCCATCTAGTGAACACTCCAAGTACCGTTATCTCACATCTTTTCATAATATATTCAGCATATAGAAGTACCGCCATCCAGCGGACATTCCGAAACACTAAACGAGAGGTGGCACTCGCGCACTTTCTTGCGGCCTGCGCTTCGTGTCTACATCCCACATTTCACCGTCTCTAGTTCATGGCACTGCGGCACAACCTGTGTTAAACTTTGCTAGAACCAGGCAGGTCGCGCCCAGTGAGTTGAACGTGGCAACCCTTTCTGTTCAGATACTGCTCGAAGTGCGTCCTTCTCATACTAGTTTTTTTTGCAGTAAGTATCAAATTCAGGGCGAATTTCATTGAATATTATTTCACCAATACTTGTCTGTGTAGGTTATTTCGTCAGAAAAAACTATTTCTTTATTTATGATTAACGTGTGCGAGTTTTCTCCTGAATAGAAAAGGGTGCGTGCGTGCCGCTCCTCTAGTCTGGCCGTGTAGGTGGCTACCTACTACTACTGCTGCTACTGCTACTACTACTATTACTACTACTACTGCTACTACTACTACTACTACTACTACTACTACTACTACTACTACTACTACTACTACATACATCGCGGACGCACGACCCACGGCATAGGGAGCTTCAGCCCCAAAACACGCAAATGTGCGTCGTCTGCTCGCTGCCAGCATGCTACCAGCACCCAATCGTTCCGACAGGATAGCGAGTGAGCGGAGCTTCGGGGCTGTCTGAGAGCTGCCCGAGAAAAACCAAGGTTTCAGGCTGTCTGCTGGCTGGCAGCCCGAGTGAATAATCTAATGGGCTCACGGACAGACGGAAATATGAACGATCAGACAGACAGACGGACGGACGGATGAACGGACGGACGGACGGAAGGACGGACGGATGAACGGACGGAAGAGCGAATGGACGGGTGGAGAGACGGAAGCATGAACGGACACGTTATTCGCAGCGCTCCCCTCCATATAACGTTATTGTAGGGGCTGGCATAGCGCCCCCATCACGATCCCCCCCCCCCCCCGTATGCACCCCTATCACTATACGTGCCGGCACCCGGCCACTCCAAGCAGGCACGAATACGCAGGTGACGCTTCGTTATGAGCTGTTAATGAGCTTCACTCTCCGCAAGTGGAGCTGATGCTGGACAAAGCCAACCCGCACCAGGCACCTAGCCCGACCAGGTGAACATGGGCGCGCGTACACAAGCGCATGCTGCTGCACCCACAATGCGCGGCGCACCACCAGCAAGTACGTAAATCCACGGCGGCTTGAGCTCGGAGAGTGGCGCTTCCGTGGACCACTCTCCGTGCATCAGGCTGATGCTGGTTGAAACCATTCGACAAAACGCAGCACGGCTGGACGAACACAAGCAGACGCTCGCGTATACACCGCAGCGATATGCGCGACCCGTTGTGAGAGATAGAGCGCATCGATCTCATAGAGTGCTGTGATATGGCAAAATATCTATCTAGATGGCTTGTGAACACTATAAATGTCTGTGAGCGTCTTGTTCATTACGGAGGAATGCCTGCAGCGTTACATGAAGCGTACGTGTGGCCCTGTCTTAAACAGCAGCGCTCAGACTTCGTATTAGGCAGCATCATCAATGACAATTTTTGCACCACTAGTGTCGACGCGACGCCACGCAACCATGACACCGCACACATCAGGGATCAATTCGAGCGTTTCTTGAGGGATATAAGGCTTTCTTTTTTAAAGAACAGCGCTCGTGAGAATGAGAGGTATGCCATGTAATGAGTCGTTTCAGCGGAGTTGGACCTCCGCCTCTTTACACCGCGATGAACCAAACAAAGAGTGATCGGAGTTTTCGCTGAGAACTGCCGCGCCGCCACCTTGCTGTTCTGAAGTGGTGGGCTTTTGAAGTTAGGAAGTGCGCCGAGAGTGTTTATTCTCGCTCTTACTACGTCATATCTTGGTCATGCGACAAATCAGTTGTTAGACTACTAACGAAAAAAAAAATGGTTGCATGCAGAAGCATGACAACTCCATAACTGCCGACTACTGCGGCGAAAAAAAAAAATCGCAAGCTCGAAACAAATTATACGAATTTTCCATATTGTCAAAGCACAAACGCGTTGTGTACAGAAAGCCGTTGCAGTTTACTTTGAAGAGAAGTCGTACTTGAAAGCAGCAGCGGTTTCACATTATTCAGAAAGTGCAGCTCGAATATCAAGCGCGTAGCAGTCTCCCGCTGCCTCCACAGGCTTCACCATCGCACTATCACCCGCAGCAGCGCCTCTGGAGGCGGTCGACCTCAAAAGATTCGCGCGTCGCTCTGGCTACTCTCTCACCACTCTCACCGACTCGGGCCACTATCAAACCGCAAATGAAGGAGTGAGGCGCCATTGGACGCGACGCACCAGACGAACCGACAACTGTCACCAATCGCGCTTTCGAGTACTACCCAATCGTAGCTGACTAAAAAACAAAAAGTGCGTTTCGGCGGAGTTTTTAGTTGTTGTTTTTTTCAGCATTCCGCTACTGTGAGAAAGACGTTAAGAGAGGGCGCAGACTCCGTCGTCGCAGCCGTCATCGTGACGTAATCTGACTAGGGTTAGCCGCGTCAGTGGAGCAGCCATTTCTCGCAGCCCGCCGGTCTCCGTGCGAAGGTAGCGTCTTTCCGAGAGCGTGCGGATATCTCCGTGCCGCGGAGTAAGTAGCGTCCCAAGTGCCGTCTGAAGCGCGATATGACTTCGCGAAACGACGCTCCGCGCGTTGTGTATGTTGGCGAACTCGGATCCGGCCGTCGCAGGCGCGGGCTCACGTCCGCATCGGCTCACCCTTCTGCCATCGGCGCCATTGTCGACGACGGCGTGGGTGCTTCTGTGGAGAGCATGTCGCTCAAAGAGCCTTCCTCGTTCGGCGACAAGGACGGTTGTCAGGGCGTCCGCCCTCGCCCCGTCGACGCCACCGGCAGAAAGAGGTGTGCTCCGCGTCGTAACTGCTTCTGTGAAGGCGATGCCTGTTTGCGTACAGGCTCATACCTCATGCTGGAAGGAGGTCCGCTAGAAGTTACGACCGGGCCCAAGTCCTCGTACAAATCGACTTCACGTCCTGGCCGACCCGGTCGCGGCGGAGGTCGCGGAAGGCGGCGCACGGCTGCATCGGATAGAACGTCCGTCGGATTTGATGAAGAGAAAGCACGCGCACGCGATGCCACGCCTTTGAACTCGCCTGCTCCGTCGATTCCGACGCAAGCTCACTCAACGTCCGGACGTTGCTTCACAGATGCTACGGACACGAAAGGTGAGTTGACGCGATGTTTTGAAGCAGTCTGGATTGTGCGTCTTTTTACGGGCGCGCGCGCATGTGTCGCGAGTGTACTGCGGGCGCGCTTTACCAGCAGTGCGTACGTGACAGTGACAGGTCGTACATGTTGCACCGCAGTAGTAGGGGACTTTTTCAAGATACTGCATGTGTCGCTGCTACCATAAGCTGTGAAAAATTCAGCGCCTGACACGCTGTAAATGGCGTTTTCGAAAACGAGTAAGCGCGTATGAAAGAAAAACCAATGGAGGCAAAGGAGTATCATTGCGCTAGTGGTCGAGGGGGGGGGGGGGTGGAGCGTGTAGTCTGTGAGCCAATGTTCTGTTTGGCGTTGCAAGTTCATTTCTTCCTCCATGGCGTTGCACAAATCTGCCGCCAGATTGAAGGGTCAGTGTTGCCAGACGGCCGCCACATTTGGCAGTTAAATTTGCCCGTAGCTGTGCCTTTGCCGTGAGGGCTCTGGGTCGTTTTAATGAACGGAATTACGCGTTGCAGAAGTCGGGGCGTGTGCGCAGCTGTGAAATTAAGAGGTCGGGCTCGATCGTTTCTCAGAATGACGCAATCAACGTGCAACAACGCGTTGGAGTGTGCGCTCTCAAGAGGAACTGAATCAGTGCGTCGCGTTTCAACAAATCGAACTAGTATAACCGAAGCACGGAACACGCCAGGCAGGCTGCTGTATCTGCGCTGCTGGAGCGAAGCCATATTCGCGCATCCAGCCTTGGCTCTTTTTTAATCTTCATCAATACACGAGTGCGGATGATATGTATTGTGCTGGCACAGCGAGCGGGAGCACCGTAGCGTCCCCATCGTCGTGCGTGGTCGACACGGCACGATCAGCTGTGTTGTGTAGAGACCCCCTATACTTCTAAGACACAATCGGACGCGATCGGAAAAAAAGGAAGCGCATCGCCTGCTGTAGCTGTGCGCACCTCGTCACTTATGCACAACGTCGCGTTTTCTGGGGAAACTGAACAGAGTCGCAGGGAGCCTCCCTACACAATACAGCATCACAACACAGCATCAACTTTTGGTTGTCCACAGAGCCTGCGCTGCGGTGGTTTGGCTAGGTCTTAATTGTGCCTACAGAAAAGGAAAGCCCGCGATGTCGCCCTCTTCTCCAGATCTTTAAACTAAGTTCTCCGTGCCGCGCAGTGCTAAGTGGTTGAAGTGCATACTGGGAACACAATGTTGCTATCGCGTTCAACTCCTAAAAGCAAAGCTTTAAGGTCCCCCAATTTCTGAGAAGGTGTTGTGGATGGGACCCGATATATGCTATCGCACTGTACTCTTGAGGACAAAGATGAAGCCTGAAGGCGCTGAAGGCACTGAATCGTGCTTCTTCACAGTTTTCGGAAAGTAGCACCTGTTCTAATCGTCTCCAATAAAAAAAAAAACGCGTATTCTTTTGCATAGGGGTCGAGATTATCCGCGATGCCCGATCGACAAGGACCGGTGGAGCGGACATCAGACAAAGAAGGAAACAAAGACAGGTGCTGTATTCATCACGCTCGTTTCCCACACTGTGAAGATATAACCAAGTAATATTTAGAAAAAAAAAACGTTTAAAGAGGAAGTAAATTAAACAGTTATAAATACATTTTAAACCATTTCCCTCAGCAGGAAAATTAACTTCTCAAATCAAGGCACCGTCCGATTCTTGGCATATGTGCCGCAGTGGATTTCGTCAAGTGTCTCATCAATAACATTAACAACAACAGCAGCATCATCCGCCTATGTGACGGCAGCTCGACTTTGCAGGCCTGCCATTATGGGTGTGTTTGGAAACACAGCACTGACAAACTCCACCGAGTATCGGTACTTATACTTTGACCCTGGGGGGGGGGGGGCATTTTGTCAAATCCTTAAACAGGAGTATCCATTATGAGGCTGCGCTGCCGTGTACCGAATCAAATTTCTACAAACACGGGTCTGCTTAGGCACCTTCGTCGCTGTGCGCATTTTGTGGTGAGCTTGGAACAAGAGTCCTTTTTTAGGGGCGAAGCTCCTTAGGGCGTGGGCTGTGCGTCCCCTGTAGCCTGTATGTAGCCACCTCTAGTTTAGTTCTTGCAGTGTTCACTAGATGGCGGTACCGTCCCTTGTATGTCGGACGTGTTTTTGGAGAGCTCCGGAATGACAGCTACAGATAAGTGTTTTTGCATGTTTCCAGCTTGCCTCTGTCTGTAGCGTTATGAGAACGTAAGGCGCTAGCGTAAAGCTTGATTAGGTCTATTACGGTGTACGTTTTTTTTAGTATTTTGTACTGTGTCTTTTTTCTCCAGCCACCACGTGGCTGAGGTCTGCGCGTAGACCGACCACGTGCATGCGCAGGTGCTGTGAAGTGTAGCGTATTTATTTATTATTGTGGTTCTTTTTGGCTTAGACCAGTGTATTTTAGTACAGTTTTCTAACACGTGGGCATCGGTAAACTGAGCTAGCCATGGTCAAAAAGACCGTAAAGTGTTCAGAGTGCGGGGCAGGTTGGAAGGTGGAAGTTAGTGCGGAGGAGAAAGCAGAAGATGACGCCAAGTGTAGACAGTGCGAGTTCGAGGAGAAAATGAAAAATATGATGGCGGTCCAGAGTGGGCTCATGGAGAAAATCGCAGAGCTGGAGAATGCATTGGCGAAGGAGCGAGAGAAAACGTCAGCCATGGAAGAAAGGCTCCGGTCAGCCGAGAAGGGCCTATCGAAGGTCGTGAAAGGGAACGAAGACGCAGGTGACGGCGGAAGCATTATGGCGACGACCCCCCGTGCGGGAGAGATGAAGGAAACAGGCATGATAAAGGCAGATACATTGGTCACAGGGCCCAGCTACCGGGAAGTAGTTTTGAGGGAGAGAGGGAGCAAACCAGCAGCCGTGACTCACGCTAGTCACCTAGTCAGCAGCCAGGTGCAGGTTTCAGAAGGAATGTGTGAACAGGTCATCATCGCCGGTGACTCAAATTTAGTCCGATGCGCAGCGGCAATCAAAGAAAGGGTGAAAGGCGACAAGAGAGTTGCGATAGGGACGTTCCCAGGACAAACGCTGGGGACAGTAATGAGTCAAGCGGGTGAACAACTCGCAGCTAAAGCTAACACTCGTAACCTCGTTGTAATTGCGGGAGGGCTAAATGACGTCCTGAAAAAAGAATCGTCAGGACTAGCGACGACCTTGGCGAAAGGGGTGGATGACATGCGCGCCATGTCCCCCCAGGTGCAAATTGTAGTATGCACAGTACCGGAAGTACCAGTGCGCAACGTCAACCTGCAAAGAGCGGTTGTCGACGCAAACAAAGAGATATGGCGAATTAGTCGAGAGAAGGGTTTCGAGGTAGTGGATTTAAACAGGGAAGTGCACAGGTGGGGTGGATTCCAAAGAGACAAGATTCATTTCGATAAGAGGCTTGGACACGAGGTGGGCTGGCGACTGGCAGGACGCGCAGTAGCTTTTTTGGGGGGTTCACGGGCCCTTCGGAGCCCGGGGTAGCTCGTAACAGGGAAAACAACCAGGAGGACGCTTTGACAGGTAGAATTGCGAAAAACCAGAAAAAAGGTAAAAAAAGGAAAAAGGCGCGTGTTGCAATTAGTTACATAAACATGCAGGGTGGCAGAAAGAAGGCAAAATGGTTAGAGATTGAGGAGCAGTTAAACAAAGAACAGATAGGCGTGTATGCGGTTACAGAAACACACCTTAGAGACTTGGAAGAGCCACCACATATTGAAAATTATGTTTGGGAAGGGTGTAACAGGACCATATCGGAAAGGAAAGGTGGGGGTGTAGGAATGCTAATTCATCGCGGAGCCAAATGGGTTAGAGTGAAACAGACGTGTTCAGAGCACCTCTGGGTTCTGGGCACAGTAGGTGGAAAGGAAACGTTGCTAGGGGTAGCCTACTTGTGGACGGGGAATAACTGCAGAGAAAAGAATCAGGAGATAGTGGATTGCATGAGGGCGGATATTAAGGAATTTGGTGATGGGGCCGAAATCATCCTTCTAGGGGACATGAATGCCCACATACATGACCTTGACGGATATTCAGACACCAATGGGAAGTTATTACTAGATCTTTGCGAGCAACATAGTCTGGAGATAGTTAACACGGGGCCTAAATGTGACGGCCAGATCACATGGGAAGTCGGAAACAGGCAATCAAGTATTGATTATTGTCTCATGACTGAAGGAATTTACCACAAACTGACAAAAATGAGGATAGACGAGGAAGGCATTAACAGCTTGGGTAGTAATCATAAACGAATAACATTACAAATGGGATACGAAACTGAAAATATGAGCATGGAATCAAAGTCTGGCAGCTCGTATTTAAATGACAAACAAATAATATATATAGCCGCAAGAGTCGAGGAAGAAGTAGGCGAAATACCAGACAAGGACTGGGAGTATAGTGAGCTGTTACATCTAATGACGAAGGAGATAGGGAGAGAGAAGAAAACTGTTTGCTGGAAAGGAAAAGGAAGCCAAAAAGTTGGTGGAACAAGGAAATCCGGGAGGCGATCGAGAAGCGACGCGAAGCATCACGGGAGCATAGAAAGGCAAAAAAGGAGAAGCGGCCGCAGGACGAAGTCAAAAAAATATGGGAAATATATTTAGAGAAAAAATCCCTTGTACAGAAATTGGTAGAGGCAAAAATTAAAGGTGAAAGTGAACGCTGGATGACAGAGATACACGAAAAAAAGGAGGCCGCGCCTAGGATTTTTTGGAGCCACATAAAGGCGCTAGGTAGGAAGTCTGTCACAACGCAACAACATATTCTAGATGAAGGAGGAAATCAATTGGAAGGGTACGAAGCGCTAGGTTACATCCAAAAGGTAACAGCCGATTCGTTTCAAAAGAGCGTCCAGGGGATCTCCCCGGTGAGTAAAAGTGTGGCGGAGAAAGCAACAGAGGAAGAGCTAGTACTTGATAATTTCAACTGGAAAAAGGCCGAAGGAAAAATTCCAAAGCGCACTGCCGCGGGTTTAGATGGGATTCCCGTTAGCCTCATTAACGAACTAGGACATAACACTAAAGAAGCATTGTTAAAAGCAGTAGAAAAAAGCTTAAAGGACGGACAAATACCGGACAGTTGGCGACAAAGTAGAATGAACTTAATCTATAAAAGCAAGGGAGAAAAGGACAAGATTCGCTCGTATAGACCACTAACCATTACATCGGTACTATACAGGATGGCGATGCAAGCAGTAAAAATGAAAATAGAAACATGGGCCGAACATAACGATATTTTGGGAGAACTTCAGAACGGATTTCGAGTCGACAGGCGGTTAGACGATAACCTGTTTGTTCTCACTCAGTTTATAGAAATATCTAAAATAGAGAATAGGCCCTTGTACGTGGCTTTTCTAGACATCACTGGGGCATACGACAGCGTTAATCAGGAAATTTTGTGGGATATATTGAAAGGAATGGGCATGGGCGACGACTGTATACAGCTTTTGAGGGAGATATACCGAGAAAATACAGTCTGCATAGAGTGGGAAGGAATGCGTAGCAAAGAGAACGTTGAGGTTAGCAAGGGTCTGAGACAGGGATGTCCTTTGTCCCCGCTGTTATTCATGCTGTACATGGTGAGTATGGAAAAAGCGCTAGAAGGTAGCAACATTGGTTTTAATCTGTCACACAAACAGGGCGGCATGATGATTGAGCAGAAGCTTCCAGGTTTATTTTATGCGGACGATATCGTCTTATTTGCGGACAGTCGAGATGATATACAGCAGCTGGCGAATATATGCGGAAGGGAAGGTGAAGCTCTTGGACTAGGATTCAGTGTAACGAAGTGTGGATTGATGGTTTTCAATGATCCCTGTGATCAGACGGTGTCCATACAAGGCCAAGAAATACCGAGGGTAAGCGAATACAAGTACCTTGGAGTATGGGTAAATGAGAGTGATAGATACATGGAGGTACAGGAAAAAGCCTCGGCAGCAAAGGGAAAGAGGAATGCCGCAATAATGAAGCACAGAGCGTTGTGGGGATACAATAGGTATGAGGTGCTTCGAGGTCTGTGGAAGGGTGTAATGGTTCCAGGACTTACTTTTGGGAACTCAGTGGTGTGCATGAGGGCAGAGGTACAATCGGGAATGGATGTAAATCAAAGGACTGTGGGACGCCTCGCATTGGGTGCTCACGGGAAGACGACAAACGAGGCTGTAAAGGGCGATATGGGGTGGGCAGGTTTTGAGGCGAGGGAAGCGCAGAGCAAAATAAGGTTCGAAGAAAGGCTAAGAAATATGAAGGAGAGTAGATGGGCAGAGAAGGTGTTCCGTTATTTGTATAGGAAGAGCGTGGACACACAGTGGAGAAAAAGAACTAGAAGACTCACTAGTAAATATACGGCTGGTATTGTAAGCCATATGTCAACAAAGAGCGTTAAGGGAAAAGTCAGGGAGGCGGAGAGGATTTACTGGATGGCAGCTATGGAGAAAAAACCGGCTTTGAGTAACTACCGAAAGGGCAAAAATGAAATAAGGAGGGAGGCATTTTACGATAATTCAAGGGGAAGCGCTTTACTGTTTGAAGCGAGATCGGGTTGCCTTAGAACGCTAGTTATAAAGCAAGATTCAGTAAAGAAGAAGAACAATGCACATGCTGCGGGAAAGATAAGGAAACGGCGGAGCATGTTCTGATTGAATGTGGAGATATCCACCCAGGTGTACGTTTGGGCACGAGCCTACAGGAAGCCTTGGGTTTTAGGGACAACAATGGAAAGCTGAACACACCCGCGATTGAAATAAGTAAGAGACGGTTAGAGTATTGGTGGCAGAAAATTAGAGAGAAAGGACAAAAATAAATATTGGAAAAATAAAATATGGACAGTGTGCCGTAAATGGCAGAGAACTTAAGCTGAAAATTTACATTTTTTCCATTAAGATAGAATTTATCGAAGTAGAGGCATTAGGCCAACATCAAAAAAGAAAAAAGGGTTTTTTTTTTTGTCGAGCCTGGTGGCATACTTGTCACCGCCCCGTTATAAAGGGGACGCTCATAGCATCCATCCATCCATCCATGTAGCCACCTCTAGTTTAGTTCTTGCAGTGTTCACTAGATGGCGGTACCGTCTCCTGTATGTAGCCACCTCTCGTTTGGTTCTTGTAGTGTTTACTAGATGGTGGTACTTGTAGCTGATGATGAAAAGATGCAAGATGTTATAAACTAGAAAGCGGTACTTGTAGTTGATGAAAGACGCGAGATCTTATAAAATAGGAATGATGTCACATATGGCGCGTGCCATTGGTTGAAGGCAATCGTTCGATTTAGTGCGGCGATGTACGCTAGGGAGAGCGATGTAATAAAATCGAGTGGGCAAAATGTACAGAGGATTCATGGTTTACCAGGTTTACCTCCGGAGCTTCGCCCACTCATCACCATTCACTTGGTGGATATGGCGGAATTTTTTTTACTCTCTACCTGCAGGGAGTGCATAACAGCGCGACAAACCCTTTCAGAAACACCCTTATGTGGTATAGGGATGGATTTATCTGTGCCTGTCATTTTGTTTCTTGGAGCCTTTATTTGTGGTTTCCGTAATGCGAAGCTATGCGTGGCCGTCAGAGACTGAGTTACTAAATCCAATCGGTTCACTAACTAATCAATAATATTAACCTCATGCGTATACACAAATGCGTACGTATGAAACATGAGGGTATTGCTTAGCTTTATTACCTTTTGCCTAAATTATAAAAACAGAAAGCTTTGATTTGTTTTTTTATAGATATAGGGTGACTGCCAGTTTGTGGGGGGGGGGGGGGGTTGAGGGGCATTTAGTATACGTTCATGACGAAACGAGCACCAGTAAGGATGAAAAATATGAAGAGACACAGGATGGAGCGCTTAGTAGATAGTATATTTCATAAATCGAGTGCCTTAATTTGCTGCGTAATCTGTAATATTTCTATCCTATAAGCTGCCTCATCCTAAAGCCTCATATAATTTTTATAAAACCGCTAAATTCTCGGCCAATACCCCACAGTGGGTGTGCGCCACAGTTGATAAGCGCCACACACGAACAAGAACAGCCCGCTGTCCGCTCCTGTGCTGTTCTGTTAGAGATGGATCGCCAGCAGGGCCAGCCTCGAACGCTGCTCATTTTTCCCGTCGCAGAGCACAGCGCCAACGGCTGGTACGTTCTGGGGCAGCGCCTCTCTGCCCTTCGTCGGGATGACAGGCCAGCGAACGTCAGTCATCAAGTGCTCGTGAGGGAGCCGCCCAGAACACCATCTGCTAGCGACCCGGCACATCTCAGTTCCCCCCTGGTGCGGGAACTGGGGCTGCCCAAAGACATGCTGAGCGCGCCTTCGGCGGGCGTACCGTTGGACGGTTCCAGCCCAAACGCGAGCCCCTGGCCCCCCCGAGAGGCCAAGCCGGAGATGCCACCCCTCTTCACGTTCGGCGTCTTCACGAACGACATCCTGCTGGAGTGACAGGACTGCGTCCATGACGGCCGTCTTTGTGGTCTACCCATTGCTTTGTTTTGTGGCGCGTACGAGGACTGATACGCGCCTTGTGAAGTTGACGAAGTTACGTCGACGAAGATGGCTTTCTTCGAAGGGCGCTTTCTTGGTATACCTCGACTAGTAATATATATATATATATATATATTATATATATATATATATATATATATATATATATATATATATATATATATATATATATATATATATATGTGTTGTGTGTGTTTTTAAATAAACGGCGCACAGGATGGCGCTTGTCGTTCATTGATTGAAGTGCTTCATTTAACAGTTGCTGTCGTAGCGTTTGGCCCGTGATTCCGGCATTGACGCTCGTTGTGGCCAGTGTTCGACTAAATTGGGTCGTTGGTCGCTCATGCAATCCTGTAGCGTGTAGAAAAGTACAGCCCCTAATAAGTGGCTTAAGTTTCTCGGCGAAACGAAGGAATAGTTAATGAGGCTGCCCAATAGACTTTCGCGTTTGCGTGTCTTCGTTAATTGTTATACATTATAGTCTTATGTCCAAAGGTGTTTTTTTTTCTGCGCAAGTATAAACACACTGACAACAGATGGCGGGGCAGGCGCAAACGTTCAGCTCAAGTTTATTGAGTGAAAGATGGCGTTAACAGTGTTATTAATGCTATATTTCCCACTCCTGCTAAATAAATAATTTAATATGTAAGTAAATACTATAGGCACAAGTGGCGGCGTCAGCTCATTGGCCTTCCAAAGTCACATGAACTCTGCTGTCACAATATTGCCATCAATTATTTCACCCGCACCTAATCATAAATTCAAACCGAGGGACCGGTATACGTTTACGTGCTTTCTTCATTGTAAGATCTTTATTGCATGTACAGGGTGCCGCAGATAGCATAACAGCCAGAGTTTGTAAATATGCGGATGCAATCTATGAAGACACGACCATATGCATGATAGGGGCTATCACATGGAGCAAGTCACAGTTTTTTTTGCCTCATTAATTGCTCATTAGGTAAGAGTAAGCAACTTTTGAAACAATGAAGCTATGCAAAAAGTTACAATGAGAAAGTTGTCGATCTGTTAGCAGAACATCTGCTTAGGCACTTTTTAACTTTTTCTGTCATGTTTTGGTGTCTTTCTGGCTGGTGCAGAAGCATAGAACTCACCAACCTTCAATGCTGTATGGTGAATCTGTAGCAATAGAGGCAACCTTACTGCTCTTTCAAAATCGAAAGTATGCGTAGTTCGGTCTCTTGTGTGGTCCGTCTTCAAGATGACGTCTGTCGTGTCAATCTTTTTTTTTCCAGCAGGGAGCGCCACGGGAAGCATCTGTCCATTACGCAGTACGGCCAGGCAGTAGAAGACTCTGAATTGGTCATGAGTTCTGAACGGTTGCGAACTGCCGGTTAACGGAATCGTTGATGGCGGCAGCGTACAAAAGCGCAGATACCGTATGCGGTACCCTCCAACAGCAGAGTTGCACGTTGTTTTCCAAACGCCGCCAGTAACCGTGTTGTGCGGAGGAGTTCATTCTCAGGCCAAGTTTACTGTTTCCCGACGCCACCGAAACAGCGAACTGGATTAGCAATAAGGCCTGTAACGCTCGTCGCCCGTCGACTACGTGCGAGGCTTGTCGCCTGTAAAATGAAGCGTGTATTTGCTACATGGTTGTTGTTACCAGCCGAACCTACGCGCAACGGGGCTACCTACAAGTAGCATATACAGTAACTATAATAAAAGAACAGTGGAGTCGCTAGCGATTTTCGACGAAGGTGAAAATGCTGTAGGCCCGTGTGCTCAGATTTGGGTGCATATTAAAGAACCCCAGGTGGTCGAAATTTCCGTAGCCCTCCACTATGGCGTCTCTCATGATCAAATGGTGGTTTTGGGATGTTAAACCCCACATATCAGCCAATCAGCAGAGCCGCTAGCGACTTTTTGTGGTCTCGTATACCTACAATGTATTGCAACTCGGTCATGTCAGTGGTTTTGTCGAAGTAAAAGAATCAAAGTACGGTGAGTTGATTAACATCTCACGTTCAGTGTTTACACGGTATCAGTAAACGAATAAGTCGCCGCATTGCTTAACTTTGTGGGTCTGCGTTGGCAGCTGTCGGTATACCAGCGCTGTCCATCTCGTGACACCTTCGACAAATCAAACCGATGCTCACCGTCCATGCGCTACGGGGATTACACAACTAGGGCTACCGTACTGGTCATATCGCACGGGTCTTCTCAATCCCGGCCAAAGCTGTTGACGTACGTCATTCACATATTATACCAGTTCATTACTATGCTGCAAAATGCACCATTTTCCTATTCAACTCTTGCGTGCACTTCAATACTCAATTAAAGTACGTGTCATTCTGACTTTGAGACTGATATTGTACAGATGACACTTGTGTATTCCCTGCTTTGCGGTTTAACAGTCAAATCGGCTTGAAGTTGGCTTTGCCTCAAGCTTATGTCTCCAGATTATATGGGTGCCTTTTGTATTTTTAAATATCTAGTCGGTTATAACCTCAGAAAATACTGTAGGCTCCACGCAGTCTTTCAGGATCTCCCGCCCCATTTTTCGAGAGGGGGTGATAAAGCTTCTCCACTACCACGACCTACTAAATCTTGGAGTGCCTTCCATTTAGCCGAGAAAGACAATCGTGCAAGCTGGTTTCCGCCAGAACCGTAAGTACTTTCTCTCGGATAATGTAAACACTGTCCGCATACTGTGAGAAAAATGGTCATGGTTACTACCTAAGTAGACAGTATACGTTTGGCAGCAGTGGTGTTCAGGGCCGTCGTCCGAAACTACACGTTCGTGTATATATACGTATTCCCATCGCAAACTGAAAAAAAAATGCCGGGCGGGTGGGTAGCTTCCTTCTTTCCTGGTGAGCCAGTGGTGTCAGAATCCCCGCAAATCTACCACTCAGGCATCCATCTAGAATCAGCCTCACAAACGTGCGTCGTTATTGGAAAGTAAACTATGCGAGGCACTCTGGGAGTGTTGTTTGAGGTAACAAAAAGAAGTAAACGCTACTGGATGAGGCATTGATGCAAATTCTCTGTGGGAGGGACAGTGACGGTTGTGGAAGGAGCCGACAAAATTTTGCCGTTAGGTTGCAACCGACCATAGTGCACGAGACACTATTATTGTACTCGTCGAGCCTTATTGGATTCATTTGAAATTCCGCACGACGCAACCGATGCCTCGAAGGGCTGATCAAGTACGTTTCCGTAGAGGCAATCGAAACTGGGCAGCGGCATGACAAGAAATTCGTAGGCCTCAGTATATGCATGGTCACCACTACCGACCGGATAAGAGCAACAGCAAATTACGCATCCACAGATTAGAAAGTCTTGAAGAAAAATAACATTGGGCAGCACCGGGGAGTGCATGTCCGATCGCATGACTTGTGCTCATTATGCATTTGAAGCATTGGGAAGAGAAATGTATAGCGCTATAACTTAACAATCATATTGGTGCAAATGGTTCTTCTTTTTTCTTGTTTCCTGGAGGTCTTTTTTAAGTGATGAATGTCTGCAGCTTCGCGGGACAAGCCTGCCAGTGCAGCAAACCGGCATTTCACTGGAGACGTAGCTGTAAATTCTTGCTCGTGAACTAACTGTCGTGCGCCACTATTATTGCATAAATAGCGGATTCAAGTACGGACTCGCATGAATGGTGAACAAGGTGCGAAATATAGCATTTTCTGCTCCTTTTGTGTAATGTATAGTCCACGATTTGCGGCTTTGCTTCAGTTGTCCAATCGTTTCAACTAGTTCAGCCAGGGAACTCACTATCACGGTGACCACGTCAAATCACCTGCAAACACACTCAAAGGAAAGACGCCCTCCGTTGATATTCTAGGTCTGACGTGTGTGCTTACTTCATAATGACCTAAATTCCCTGAGTAGCAGTATACTAGCCAACGTATCGAGCCGACGTTCTGAAACGCAGATTACTTTGTTAACGATTGGTCGGGGAAACTTTACCACAATGACAGAAATTACAAAGAGTCACACGTGCACCCACTTGAAGCTCGATGTCTCCTTGTCTCTCGCTAAAGAAGTCAACAAATAAAACGTATAGAAAGATCGCTAGCGCAGTTTGTAGAAGAGTGCGGTACAAAAGTGCACAGCTTTTTTCCCCCTTTTTGTTTGTCTCACATTTTTCTATACAGCAGCAATAATGGACTGGCAACACCGCTTAGAGGCAGCCAACCCTCTTCGAGCTGGCTTGAACTCCAAGGAGGTAGACGTAATTAACATTTTCGGTCCTATGATGTGCACTCTGCGGCTGCTAGGCCTCCTGCCTCGGGCCAGAGGCCCAACAAGTCGGTCATCGCAAGAAGAGCTGACATTTCGAAAAGAGCCTCTGCGCAGGAAGCTTCGACGGGCATCACCGATGACGCTTGTGGTGTTCGGCTACCTGCTCCATTTCTTGGCGGCCACTGTGTACAACGTCACGCACAGCGGCGGCTTCTTCGAATTTTTCGCCAACTGCGGCTACGTGCTTCGGAACCTTTTTGCGAACATCACGCTGGTTCATTTCCTGACGACCCAAGATGAACTGCTAAGACTGCTCGAAGAAAGTCGACGCCTTCGGCAGCTTTCTACCAAATTCCAAAGTCAGACAGGCAAGGAGCTTTACCATGACGCTCTGAGTGGTCAGTGCAACTATTGGTAGAAGGGGAGAAAAGGGTGATGGTGCACGCGTTGCCATCTTGATGTCCCTTTAACTTCTTGCTTCTACTCTGAGTTACGCTAAGCGCTAAAAACTTCGTGATATACCACCTCGCTTAACTAGTACTCTTGTAAAAAGGTCTACTTTTAATTAAATTTTTTTGACAGCGTGCACCGCTGACGCGATTTCATTGGCGATTTTCTTCAGTGTATGCTTGTGCGTAGGGGCAAGAGCAGAGGCTGATGTTCTAGCAGTGCCGTGGTGTTTACAACTGCGAAGCTCTCGACGTGAAGCTTAAGGCGGATATTCGCAGGTGAAGAGATTCTGCATAGTAGCTGTATTTTTTGCTGCCACCAGCTGGATAGGCCTGTGGGCGGCTACGGCGTACGCAGGGTTTGGCGACCTGCAGCGTTACTTCGACTACTACCTGTAAAAGGGGACGTCACCAACGGCACAATCCCGAGGCGCCTGGGATACACTTGCGCCTTTGTGGACGCGACTGCATACAGCATTATGACCCGCTCGCTGACACTGTTGCTTGGATTCCACGTGTGTGTCGCCGTCTACCTGCGTGCTCTCGCATCTCATTATGCGACCGGGGTGACGAGTGTGGAGCCCAGGAGGGCCACGGCTTCGCAGGTTGGTACGCAGTTTGTTTCTCGCTTACTCCCCTGGCCAGTCAAAAACAGGGGAAATGGTACAACGTATAGAGACAAGAGGTCGTTTGCCTGGTGGCTACCCAAGAAAGAAAAGAGCTAGAGACAGGGTGAAGTGCTTTATGGCAAAGTTGAAAGTTGCCCTAATATGCAAGAAGTTCTCCGTCACCCTATGAAACGCTCACATGTTACCTACGGTGCCCGGCTGCCAGTCGTAACGACCATCCGAGTACAAGGTTTGTACATTAAAAAAAAGTATAAAACTTACGAACTTCAAGTAAGCTATGCATTACAGTCGAACCACTCAATGACATGCTTTGAAAATTGGCATATTGGAATCAGGAGGCAAAAAAAAAGTAAAAGACGGGATGTGCGGGTTCTTTGTAGCCTTCTTTTGCTAGAAGATGAAAAAGGCTTCCGATATCTCTACCTCCGAAAATACCGATTCAATAAATTCAATACCAAGACCACCTACATAATATGAAAGGGGATCGCTAAGGACATCACTAGCCAGCGTTTCTTCGACCTCCGAGTGCATATCACTGCAGAAAAAAAAATCATTGAAATACATCATGCTGCACAAGCGTGGAGCCTTTCACGTCTTGTTCATGGGTGCAAAATTTTAGAAGCCATAATCTCCAGTGGTTGCCATCATAATGGATAGAATTTGTGTTCCAAAACAGTATCGGGACTGAACTGATCATTCCTGCGTTACTGTAACAAAACTAAAAAAAAAGAAATATTGACCGGGGCCAAGATGAAGCTTATATCCTCGATCGCCGCCCTGCCAGCATATTTTAAACCATGGCGTATACCTGAACGCCACACAGAAAAGCGCTTGCGCATGGAGAATAGCACCGGTGAACAGCGAAGGCCAGAAAGAGACCCCACGCACTCTACGCACCATTCACAAAGCCGAGAATACCGTAAGTGATCATCTGGCCACCGTTATCTACGCATAGACGCTTTTCCCTGGACATGAGGCGTGTTTCACGTCAATTGTGGCGTTAGTCTTCTGAGCAGGCATTTGGGCATGAAGATCGTCTTTTATACATTTTTCAATGCAAGTTTCGATCGAGGATGGGCACATTTGAACTTACTGTTGCAGTGGTGAATGTAAGTAAATGTATGCCTTCATTCGTTATTATATATATATATATATATATATATATATATATATATATATATATATATATATATATATATATTCGCGAAGGTATGAGTAATGGCATATCCCACTGACTCGTACGTGTACACTGTCCTTTCTTGTTTTTTTTTCTTTCTTCTTTTTTGTTTATTCCTTTTCTTTTTTTTCACGTGCACATACAAAGTGTCTACGCTCACCTACCACTTGATGGCCATTGAAGGGAAATAGACGAAGATGAAAGGTAAAAAGCCGACCGACCCATTAAGGGGAAACCCTTTCCTTACGCACGCCGTCGCGGACCCCGCCCGCCACAGCGGCGACAATCTTGGGTGGCCCGACACACGTCGAGAACTGGCCAGCACGAGATAAGAACCGGATGTGGACGTACACCGACATTTGTTTCGTGCTCAGTGTTCACAGTGTTTTTTTCTCCTTTTTCTTTTTTTCCCTTTTTTTCTTCTCTTTATTTACTTCTTTCTTTTTTTAGTTCTCTCTCACTCTCGCAAACATCTTTCAAGGCGAGAGGGACGCAGCAGCAACGAAGTTAGAACGTCTATGTTAGTATAACTCATCCCCTGACGAAGGGAGGACCCCTCCCGAAACTGTTGGGAAATATATATATTTATCCTTGTTGACAACGCTCCCGTTGTGCCATACCTCTCTCTCTCTCTCTCTCTCTCTATATATATATATATATATATATATATATATATATATATATATAATATATATATATATATATATATATATATATATATATATATATATATATATATATTCCGTAAGGGTATTGGTCATAGGTTCATTGAGCGAAAATACAACTTGTCTTCATTGACGTGGTTGCAACTTTGTGGCACGCTAAAAAAAAAGCGTATGCCTGACTCTTTTCAGACGGTTCTGACTTGCTATGTATACGACTATATTGAGAGAAACAGGGCGACTCTCTTGGTGGGTTGGAGCCGGCGCGCTCTAGAATAGTCCCCTGGCCGTCTTAAGAAGAGTGAAAGCACTCATTTGCTAAGGATCACACTTCCACTTCTTAGGTAGTCAGGCGACTTTTGCCGGCGACGCTCCTACGTGTGTCAAGTGACTCTACGGCTATTGTAAGCTACTCATTGACTCATGCTGTAGTTTTGCGTGACTACTGCTGGAAATAGTGAAGTATTCTTTTTAATCAGCTACAATAGTACTTACCATTGTTCCAAGCAACTACAAAAATGTAGTTTATGTTTAGCGTTACTTTAATAACACTCGTTAAAACAATGACTTCCAGTGAAGTAATACAAAAAGCACGATAAGATGGTCTGTGAATTCCAATTAACCTTATTTTATTTGCATGCTTCTATAAATATAGCCAACCAAATGTACGCGGTGCATATAATGTCCACTCGCGCAAAATAAACTGCAGCCTAGCCTACAAAGTTTGAGAAAATTTCATCCAGCCAATGTCACAAAAATACAAAAAATAACTTTGGAAATTTTGTGTGAGGCACAGAGATTATTGCGCGAAATTTTAAAATGAAATTCCGCCCTTCATTTTCTCCGCTAATGATAAAATCGTTTTAGTGAAACGCATGGCCTCCGAAATGGCGGGCGTGCGGCAGGTTTTTCCGTGGACCCACCATCTCGGAGGCAATGCGTTAGTGTTCTCTGCAGTTTGTCAATCGAAACCAGCTAATTGTTGCTCTTCAGTGTCCCTTTAAATTTTACTGCATAGGCGGTTGCATTCCCTTATTAATTTTACTTTTAATAAAAAGTTGTTGCATTGTTGCTGGTAATCATGTTTTTGCGTTCTTTCATTTTTTTATCACTTCCTATTCGTTTATTCTGTTATGTTGTGGAGTAAACTGCAAGACAGACGTTCATGAAAAAAAAGTGAATGGAAGTAGGAAAAAAATGGCAGCATATCCACGGAGTGAATGATGGAGAGTGGGGCGAAGCATTCGTCCGTCCATGCGTCCGTCTGTGTGACCGTCCATGGGCCTGTTTGTGCGCCCGTCCCTGCGTTCTTTCGTGCATCCGCCCCTGCGTCCGTTCATGCGTCCACCCATGCATCTGTTTGTGTGTCCGTTCGTTCATCTATTCAACACTCCAAGTCCCACCATCTCGCAACTTTTTATCATATATTCCCCATATAGAAGCACCGCCATCCAGCGGACATTCCGAGGAGTAAACGAGAGGTGGCACACGCACACTTTCTTACGGCCTGCGCTTTGGGTCCACTTCCCACCTTTAACCACCTCGAGTTCATGGTATATTCTAGTTCACTGTATTCATGGCACTGCGACCAAACGCTCGCTAAACCTTTCGAAAACCAAGGAGGTTACGCCCAGCGAGTATAACGTAGCAACCTTTCCCTGTCAGATAGGGCTCAATTTACATGCCAATGGCTGTTAATGAGAAATGAGAGACAGGAGAATTCGGCTTTTACTTTCTTACGGCTTGCGCTTCGTACCTACTTCTCATTTTTAACCACCTTGAGTTCATTCATGGTATATACAAGTTCATTGTATTCATGGCACTGCGGCTCAACGCTCGCTAAACTTTTCTAAAGCTGAGGAGGTTACACCCAGCGAGTATAATGTAGCATTCCTTTCTTGTCTGATAGTGCTCAATGTACATGCCAATGGCTGCTAATGGGGATCGCAGCGTGCGCGTTGACTAAAAGCCGAATGCTCATGTCTCTCATTCCCCATTAGCAGCCATTGGCATGTACATCGAGCACTATTTTTTATTGTTAAACAACGCACAGAAGAAATCTCTCACTGGCACCACCTTGGAGGTCAAGTGTTATACCTATTTCGGATATGTGCCACTGGTGGTTACATACGAGGGACGCCCAAGCCACGCCATAAGGAGCTTCGCCCCTAAAAGAAGCAGTTTGGAATACAAGCTTTCGTGGCCAATACCCCACAGTGGGTATGTGCCAGTGCTTACAGGCAAAAATAAAAATATGCCTCCATGTGTGAAGAGAAAGCGGGGGCAGGCATCTTCTCAGAGACATCGTCTTGGTCATTTTCAGTAGTTCTCAATGGACTAGACTCCTATACTTGAATCAGAGATTTTAGCAATCCTTTTGGCCCTTACAAAACTTTCAGTCAATGTTTCGGCGGTTGTTATTGTTACTGATTAACTTTCCGTATGTAGATACTGTCACACCTGTCCCGTTTATTAGGGAGGCAATCGCCGGGCTAATTCCAAGAGCCGAAGTATCGGCCCCCCGAACCGCACCACGAAAGCGTGGACAATTTTGAAGTGGTCCTTTTTGGTGCGCCAGCAGACGCCGGTCGTGGCCCAAAGAACAAGTCAGAGCCGAGAGTTGATAAACAAACAATTATATTCTCAATAATGGCAGATCGAAAACAATACATAAGAATGCACACTCCACAATAGTTGCATACAATATGACACCAATCACCAATCAATCAACGTACTACACAATACAATCAGCCACACTTGAAACAACGGACACGGACAACAATACGCCCTACAATGCAGTTGCATGCATTGAACAACGAAGACACTTAAAGACTAAAGAGATAGAAAACCTATTCAGTCCAAAGTTCTTGGAACCAGAGTCTAGATGATACTCTTCCGAGAATCACTCACTCAAAGTCCAGCGTTGTTGTTGTTCCGCAGCCCTCTGAAGTTTCTCTTCCAGGAAACCTCGCCGGAGTTTCTCTTCCAGGAAAACTCCCGTCTTCAATAGGCCACTCTCCAAGCTTCAAACTTCTTCGCCGGAAATCCGTCGGCTTCACACACGCAGCTGTTGCCACGCGTCCTCGCTCAATAGCGGTAAACACACGCTCTTGCCTGTAGCTCGAGCCGTCCCTACGGACCAAAAAACTTCGCCGACTACACGGCGGAATTCCTACGCGCTCTGACGCTCACTTCCGTCTCCTCCTATTCTGTCACTACGGGCAGAACCTTCGCCGACTCCACGGCGGAATTCCTACGCGCTCCGGCGTTAACTTCCGTCACCTCCTGCTTTCTCGTCTCGGCTGCTCGATTAAATACGTTCTGCGCCACCTTCCAGAAATTTCTCGTCCTTTCGTCGGCGCGATACGCAGCGAAAGCTGGGAAGAGGGCGAGACGGTTGAAATGCCCTCTCCGGCGGGTGAGTCAACTCGGTATGACCACGCCTCCTTCGTTCTAGAAAGGTCGAGCGTTTGCCCGGCCGCCGCTGTGGGGTGAGGAGGTTCGTGTGCGAAGCCGTGCTTCTGCGGGGAGAGCGCGCGCCCGGGAGCCTTGGATGTTTGCTTTCTTTTTTTTTCTTTTTACCTCGCGGCGTTTCTGCCTGCCGTTGTCGCCAGGATTTGGCGGCGCGCTCTATTTTTAGCGCTCGTTCTGTGACACTGCCCCCCACTTTAAGAATATTATCTCATAATATTCAAACCACACAAACGAGCGCGAACAGTCACCACACACTCTCACATACTGTAACACCATCAGTCACTCATGACACTTCACATTCACAATAGATCACTTAATACAATCGTACATTGTAGTTCAATTCCACAACACATGAAATATAGCCACAGGTACATGCCTACAACACTTCATCACACATTCCAAACCATACAAACGTACAAAGTTCTGTCTATACAACAATTATACAACACTATACATCACATCATCGCACCGAACACTGACTCGCTCGACATACACTTGAGACACAGGATGACACAACATTAACACAACATATGTCACACAGCACTGCCAAACACATTCTGATTCGACCTAAGCACTTATCCTGAGTGCTTCGAGCAGCGCTTGCGCCCCTTTTTGCGGTGCTCGCTCGATCTTTTCTTGTGCTTCCACGTTCTTTTTCGGCGAGCCCCCTCCAACGACGATATCTGAGGCGTCGCCCGAGCCATCGCTGTCCCTTCCGACACCGTTAACGCGTCATTACATTCGACGGGTCTTGTCTGTTTAATTACCCGCTTGATCATGCCTCTACATTTTGCCCGGCTGGCCAACTCCGTCTCCTTTACACTGTCAGTCGGTTGAGGTCGTGCCGACGTAAGTCCGGTTGCTCGGCCCGTGAACTTATTCGACACGATCGTCGTCTCCTTCGCGGTCTCTTGCGCCGCAGCTTCCCCTTGGGCTCTAGTGAGATCCGTCACGGGATGCTCCTCCACTGTATCTCGCGGCCGCTGTGTTGGCGAGGGCTCTATCTTCGGGTCTTCTCCCAAACATTCTGGATCACTTGGCCCTCGCGCCCCGTCGATGTTCCCGATGACAAGGTCATACAGGGGGGTCGTCATGCATAAAGCAGTAACCTTCCCGCTGAAGTACGGGGTTTCAACCTCGATTTCTGCTTCGGGAAGCATCCGAACTGTACGGTCAATTAAGCAAACCGGTTTCGTTTTGCCTGTTAACTCCCTTTCCCGTACCAAATCTCTCCGCACGATAACCGTGGAGCTGCCGGTATCTCTTAACACCGTAATCTTTTTGTCCGCAACTTTTCCAGGCAGCGTTGGTATTCCTTTCGTAACACCGGTTGGCTGTTTTGACATTACAGCACCAACAATAGGAATCTTCTCCCCATTTTTCAATTCTACGAATCCATCAGTGACGGCATTATTATCAGATTTCGGTGCCGCTTGCACACAGGATACCTGGTGAGTTTGACTCACTCCGCTCCGACATGCATCTGCTTTGTGCCCAGCCTGACCACACTTAAAACATTTTACTGTCGTAGGGCTCGTAAAGATTGTTCGACAGTTTTTCGCGCGATGACCCACTCGGTTGCACAGAAAACATCGCGGAATGCTCTCTGGTGCACGCTTCTTTTCTTCGGGAGCCAATTTCTTCGAATCATCGGGACACTCTTTCTTGACCTTGGCCAAATTAGTTCCACCTTGTGCTTCCAAGAATTGATCAGCCAATTCAAGCATTCCTTCAAATGACTCAGCTTTCCTCTCTTTCAAATACAGCGACAGGCTTGGGTGGCAACTAGTAAGAAATTGTTCTCTAATTAGGAGCTCTCTAAGTTCATCGTACTCCTGCGCTGTCCCTGAAAGTTCAATCCATCTGTCGAAATAATGACAAAGTCGGGCGGCATACTGCGTAGCCGTCTCACCATCAGCTGGCTTTCCTGTTCGAAATCTGTCCCGGAATCCTTCCACAGTGAATCTAAATCGCTTCAACAAAGCCGCTTTCACCTTTGCGTAGTTGGCTGCATCGGTCGGCGTCAGCCTACCGTACACACTGAGCGCTTCACCACTCAAGCAAGTACTCAAAGCAGTTGCCCATTGCTGTTCCGGCCAATTCTGGCTCTTCGCAATCGTCTCAAATCTGTGGAGGTACGCGTCTAGGTCGTCCTTCTTTTCATCAAACGCTACGAGCAGCTTGCTTGGGTTCAAGCGGAAGCCGTGATCTTCCCGTTCGCTGCTTTCAACTCTAGCTTGGACGGGAGATTCACTTCGCTGTTGCAAACGGAGCCGCTCGAGTTCCATCTCGTGCTGCCGCTGCCGCTCCCTTTCAGCCATCTCCGCTTCTCTTTCTTCTTTCGCCCTTTCGGCTGCCAACTTCTCTCTCTCCAGCTCCAACTTCAATTGCTGCTCTCTTTCTTCCTTCGCCCTTTCAGCGGCCAGCCTTTCTCTCTCCACCGCCTCTTTCTCCTTCTGGCTTACCCATTTCCGTAGTTCGGCGCCGGAAAGACCCATCTTCTCACCAAGCGCAACTAACTTTTCGAGATCCATTGTGTCTCGCAACTCGCAAATAAAACCTTGCCGCGTGCAAAAAGTATCTGCCTAAATCAGTCTATCGGAACACTCTCCTGCACTCGTTAACGAGAACACTGAACAACACACAAAATCGTTCCGATAGCACTATCAACAACTCGAGGCTCTTTCTTACTACTTTGGACACACTGTGCACCAAAAGGTCCTGAATCGCGGACGCCAGATTAATTGTCACACCTGTCCCGTTTATTAGGGAGGCAATCGCCGGGCTAATTCCAAGAGCCGAAGTATCGGCCCCCCGAACCGCACCACGAAAGCGTGGACAATTTTGAAGTGGTCCTTTTTGGTGCGCCAGCAGACGCCGGTCGTGGCCCAAAGAACAAGTCAGAGCCGAGAGTTGATAAACAAACAATTATATTCTCAATAATGGCAGATCGAAAACAATACATAAGAATGCACACTCCACAATAGTTGCATACAATATGACACCAATCACCAATCAATCAACGTACTACACAATACAATCAGCCACACTTGAAACAACGGACACGGACAACAATACGCCCTACAATGCAGTTGCATGCATTGAACAACGAAGACACTTAAAGACTAAAGAGATAGAAAACCTATTCAGTCCAAAGTTCTTGGAACCAGAGTCTAGATGATACTCTTCCGAGAATCACTCACTCAAAGTCCAGCGTTGTTGTTGTTCCGCAGCCCTCTGAAGTTTCTCTTCCAGGAAACCTCGCCGGAGTTTCTCTTCCAGGAAAACTCCCGTCTTCAATAGGCCACTCTCCAAGCTTCAAACTTCTTCGCCGGAAATCCGTCGGCTTCACACACGCAGCTGTTGCCACGCGTCCTCGCTCAATAGCGGTAAACACACGCTCTTGCCTGTAGCTCGAGCCGTCCCTACGGACCAAAAAACTTCGCCGACTACACGGCGGAATTCCTACGCGCTCTGACGCTCACTTCCGTCTCCTCCTATTCTGTCACTACGGGCAGAACCTTCGCCGACTCCACGGCGGAATTCCTACGCGCTCCGGCGTTAACTTCCGTCACCTCCTGCTTTCTCGTCTCGGCTGCTCGATTAAATACGTTCTGCGCCACCTTCCAGAAATTTCTCGTCCTTTCGTCGGCGCGATACGCAGCGAAAGCTGGGAAGAGGGCGAGACGGTTGAAATGCCCTCTCCGGCGGGTGAGTCAACTCGGTATGACCACGCCTCCTTCGTTCTAGAAAGGTCGAGCGTTTGCCCGGCCGCCGCTGTGGGGTGAGGAGGTTCGTGTGCGAAGCCGTGCTTCTGCGGGGAGAGCGCGCGCCCGGGAGCCTTGGATGTTTGCTTTCTTTTTTTTTCTTTTTACCTCGCGGCGTTTCTGCCTGCCGTTGTCGCCAGGATTTGGCGGCGCGCTCTATTTTTAGCGCTCGTTCTGTGACAGATACATAGCCTCAGCTTCTTCATTCTAGTATTCCCCTTGGTATGATTTCGCTTCTTTAATCCCAAAACACTTAAGTACAGTGCGGTTAGTGTGGTAGCAGGTCACCGAGGCATATATATATATATATATATATATATATATATATATAAATGAAATGGCTAACACTGTCGTGCTGTGGTCCCTAGATGGTCCTGTATAGTTCATTGTACCTGATACCAGTTTTGTCACTGAATCGGAATTTCGTAATTATTCTTTACTCCAGGATTCCACGAAAGTTAGATTAACAGTTCAAGACTATGATCACATTTCTTTCGCTTGAAATAATAATAGGTGCTCCTATCGCAAATTGGAAGTGTACACCACAAAATTTTGATGCCGAATTCCGTCTCCTAATTTTCTATTTATACACGTCTGGTCAAGTGCCACCTCCCCCTTTGCTCTTACTGTGAAAAGCCAGAAAACATCGATCTTTTTTTTTCTTGTTTGCCGACGTTTCACAAGCCACAAGAAGAAAGATTTAGAAACTACATTCAGAAAACTAGACATTACCCTCAATTCTGAAAATATACTTTCCCTTAAGGCTTCTTCTCTGGGTCACAGCTACAGGATCGTGTGCGAAGCTGTTTGTGAATTTCTCAGAGACACAAGATGGTTTTATTGTCAATTTTTTTTCTTTTTAACTAATGAAATTCTACTTCTTGAAATTACCAATCATTTATTCCTTTCAAATATTATTTATTTACCTACTTTATTTGCAAGTCACCTTATCATTATCCACTCTTATAGGTTATTGAGTAATTATTGTTTCTTCTTCAAAAAATAAAATTCGCTTTGCCAATTACAATAACAGCCGGTTTAATGGTGAACCTCCCATTCTGGGTACGAGCCAAAGTATATAGGAACAAGCAAGTAAGCAAGCATTGCCATGTCTACTGCGGAAGACATCATCATAATAATATCATCATCATCATCATCCTGACTACGTGCATTGCAGGACAAAGGCCTTTCCCATGTTCCGCCAGCTAACTCGGTCCTGTGCTTGCTTCTGCCAATTTATACCCGCGAATTTCTTAATCTCATTTGCCCACCTAACCTTCTGTCTCCCCCTAACTCGCTTGCCTTCTCTGCGAATCCAGTCAGTTACTCTTAATGACCAGCGGTTATCCTGTCTACGCGCTACATGCCCGGCCTATGTCCATTTCCTCTTCTTGATTTCAACTTTGATGTCCTTAACCCTCGTTTGTTCCCTAATCCACTCGGCTCTCGTCTTGTCTCTTAAGGTTACACCTACCATTCTTCTTTCCAATGCTCGCTGCATCGTCCTCAATTTAAGCTAAAACCTCTTTGTAAGTCTCCAGGTTTCTGCTCCGTAGCTAAGTACCAGCAAGATACAGCTGTTCTATACCTTCCTCTTGAGGGATACTGGCAATCTGCCTGTCATAATTTGATAGTGCTTGAAAAATGTTCTCCACCCCATTCTTATTTTTCTGGTTACTTCAATCTCGTGGTTTGGCTCCGCGGTTATTACCTGCCCTAAGTAGACATACTCGTTCACAACTTGAAGTGCGCTATTACCTATCTCGAAGCGCTGCTCTCTTCCGGGAGTGCATGTCATTGAATAGTGCTCACACATATACGCTACTACAAGCTTTCTTGGCCAATCCTCTGAGTGGGTATGTGCCATTGCTCCCAGGCAACAAACAAAGAAACGAACAAAAATTGTCATGTCGTCATTGTTTCAGTTGGGGCTTCTTCTTCTGGCCACAGCAACAGGAGCGTCTGCATAGCAGTTTGCGAATTATGTGGAAACTCAAGAATGTTTGCTTGTTACGTTGTTGCAAATTAAATTCTAATTCTTTTGAATTATCATTTATTTATTCAATCAATTAACAGTAATTTACCTACTTTATTCGTCGGTTAACTTATGATTGTCCCATTTTATGTTCCCTAGATGACCAAATAATTATTTTTTGTTCGTCAAAATTTCACATTCCTTTTTCCGCAATACATTACCGCCGGTTTAATGGCCAATACACCGTAGTGGTTACGAGCCAAGCATTGGAACAAGGAAGCAAACAAGCCGTGACAGATTGTTAAGAAAATATTGATAGAATGACTCCTTATCATCCCTTTCAAAAACCTAGGGCTGTCCTCCACCATTGACAATATAATTACGTTTGGTGCTTCGGCTCTGGGCTTCAGTGACAGGAATGCCTTTGATGGCGTTTGCAGTTATGCTCATAAAACAAGCCGAATGCGTCTCTAAATTTTTATTTTAAATGTATTATTATAACATTATTCAGCAAATTGAGAACAAAATTTAAGCGTGTTGCATATTACTGTAACATATAATCATGATTTACACTATAGTGCCTGGTCGTAATGACCAAAAATTATTGCACTCTTTCGGTTTTAAGTACATTCTTTCCTGCTTTTGTTTCCATTATTTACTAATTGAAAAGCCTCAATGTTCATATAATCAATTATTGGCCAATCCACTGAATGGGTATGGGCTAAAGATGAAGCATCGTCATCATCACAAATGGTGGAAGACACCTGTTTTTCTTAAGTTATGCAACTGTGGTATTCATTTAATCCAAAATCGCTACAGTTTTGGCGCAGCCGAAGGCGAACATGTGAATGAAGTTATTCACTGACCAGGCGTCGTCGCAGCCCGTCGTCTTCACTGGTTTCCAAGTTCAAGAGGAGCCAAAAACTGACGTTCCATTCATGAGAGTTCAGAAGGCTTGACCGACTAAGTGAAGAAGCGAGCTGCCGTGGGGCGCGGAGCTTCTTAAAATGGAATCCATGAATGTGGGGCTGAGTATGCAGGCACTGAAAGAACTTATTCTGCAACAGATGCGACGTCCACGACTCTCGCAAGAGACTTCTACAGAGGTTAGCTTGCTTATGAAGATTGTCGACGAGCAGCAGCAGTAGATTGCGCAGCACATCCAGATGATGAAAATGCTCTTTGATACAGTGAACAGAGCCCGCGTAATTCAAAAGCTTCTGAAGCCGGATATTTTTGAAGAAAACACTCAAAGGCCTCGACACTGGTTATTTCTGTATGAATATGCAATATGAAAAAATAACTGACTTTCTGATGAGAAAAAAATGAAAACTTGCGTCGTTATCTCGATGGCACCACAAAAAGAGTGGTATGACCTTCAGCGTTTTGACAAGACACCACTGCGTTGGAAGCCATAGAAAGTGAATTTCCTTGCTGCGTTTGAAGTCAGTGGCAAACAAAGATAAGACAATGCACTAGCTTATCAGTATATGCCTGGATCTCCCTTTGCGTATTGCCTGGAGAAACGTCATCTGCTACACGATGCGAAGCGTGACCTCTCGTCCCAGACAATGCAAGGCCTAGTGATGCATGGATTCTTTGGGAAGATTCGAAGAGAAGTAGCATTGGATGCTCCAAGCACCTTCGTAGACCCTCTCCAATGTCTGAAAAATATGTTGCCAACAGAAACAATAGAACAAGGAGGGCCGACATGTAACAGAAAACCTGCTTTCAATAACCATGACCTGTGCGAGATAAACAAGACTGACGCGTACAAATCAGCATGCATGTAGCTTTATGGACAGCCTCTGCCAGTGCATTGGTTCTGACCGAGACATCATTGAAAGTTCTGCAGCACTGCGCATGACCCAGCACTCCACCATTTGCCGCCGGAACGTAGTGACAGTGAGCGAAATCACATGAACAGCCACCATGAGACAGCGTGTTTGATATCTTCTAACCTGCTTAATATACCCGTGAAAATCGATGGCATTGAAGTGAATGACTTGGTGGTTAGTGGAGCTTCTGTGTCCATCATCAACAGAGATAGACTCTAGATCAGTCGTTTACACGCTGGTGAAGACATTAGACTGCAAGAATGGCTCAGTGAGATCACATAACCAGTGGTCGTACATCGACATCGATTTCCAAGATCATTCTGTCACCAGCACTGTGTCAGCAATGCCAGACGTGACGTACTACTTTCTACTATCTCACCCAGACATGAAAAAGCTCAAGGTTTAACCTTTACTGGGATGACAAAGCGCTAGTTGACTATTAGTCGCTAAGGAAGGCGAAGGGTTCGACACCTCGCGTATTACGAGTCGCTCATTGCGAAAACGACGTCAATGTCATGCACCCTGAGCTCGTCTGCGTTAGGAGCTACCTTCCAGAAATGAAGTGGCATCAAGTTCAATATTTGAAGCCACTGATAAAATCGTGGTGCGAAGAGCTTCGTATATTATGTCAAGAAAAAAAGAAGATGTGGCTGAATAAACAGTTGCAGGCAATGTTGGATGCAAATATAATTCGGCCCTCAGTTTCACCCTTCGGTTCACCTATCACTATCGCTCCAAAGGGATATGGGACATTCCGTTTATATACGGATTATAGGGCACTCAACAAACAAAGGGAGCTGTTGCCAACAGGTGAATGCCGATGGTTTTCTCATATTGACTCATGCAAGGTTTTACGACCGGCCCTAGGGAACCAAGCAAGAGGAGTTGTGGGGAGAACCGGTTCTTGACCGAGTGTGTCGTCGACCCCCACCTCCCCATTCAGCCTCCTCCCTCTCTCCGGGAGAATTCCGGAATCAGCTGTGCGTTCGTGACCATGTTTGGGCATTTTTAGGGCGCCGTGACCATATATGGACATCGTGTTAGGTTGTGCCACTCCATGTGTTGTGAGGTGTGTTTCCCCCTCCCTTGTGGCCGAGGTGCCGGGGCGACCGTATTGGCTGACGATGCGGACAATGCGCCCAGTGTTGGCAACGCGGCGCTATAAAATGCCGAAGACGTTTTGTATATCTTTCTCTCTTCTCTCTTTGGATCAGTTGATCACTTCTCAACATGTAAATAAATCTCTGTCGTTCGTTCGGGCGCTTCTTCTCGCTGAATTGTCGGACGATGGATCCTGCGACGGGGCCAGCTACCGAAAACGAGACCGGCAGGACCCGGAGTCCCAACAACTGGATGGCAGCGGCGGGATACCGATAACCCCAAAAGCGACCACTGGACGGATTGAGCCCGAAGTCCAACAACGGGACGACAGGAGAAGGATGACACGAGCTCATCGACTTCCAAAGGGAATCGAACGGCACTTCTGAGAGGCACGACGCCGGAGACATGACTGCGAACTGGGTGAGTGCCGGCTTTCTCTGTTAAATTTTACCAGGCATTTACTCTATGTGTTAAGTAAAAGCTGGTAGAGAGGGGCTGTCTTGGTCATTGGGTTAACAGGTAATTTGCGTCAGGCAGAAATTGTGTGATAGCTTGGTTAAGCTCTTTCTGTCAGTGGCGTCAAGGTTAACAATGGCAGGGCAGGATTCCGTATAAGAGCTTTTTGAAGCTTTATTTGTAAACTAAGTTAACGGAAAACTTGAGGCAAGGCAGGAACCTAGAGCTGTCGTTGCCGTCAAGGTTAATTAGTTGCAGGACAGGTATCTTTGTGGAACAGAGACAGCGGTACTGGAGGCAGCCATGAATCTGAAATCCCTGCGAAAGTCCATGTTGTTGCTACTTGCAAGGGAGTTGAATCTGGAGGTGTCGGACTCTCAAAGAAAGCCAGAGCTTATAGAGGCGATTCTAGCATTGGGGGTGGAGGATGACGAGCTGTCAGAATGTGTCGAGGAGATTCAAGAGAGGCAAGCGGCAGAGGCCGAAAGAAAGGCGGTGGAGGCCGAAAGGAAAGCGGCAGAAGCCGAGGCAGATAAGATGCGAAAGCACGAGCTTGAAATGAAGCGTCTCGAGCTAGAGATTAGCCATAATAGTAGAGCAGGAGGCAGCGAGGCATCCGGTACCGCAGAGCGGGTCGGGTTCAAAATGACGGACCTAATGAGATCGTAGAAGCTAGGGGAGGACATAGGGCTGTTCCTCGTCAACTTTGAGAGAACTTTTGAAAGGAAAGGTTTCAGCCAGGATACATGGCCTCAACGCTTGTTGTCCCTACTTCCGGGGGAGGCCTCAGAAGTAATCGCGCGCCTCACGAAAGAGGAAGCTGACGAGTACACTTAGGTAAAGTCGAGCCTTCTCAAGAAATACAGGTTGTCAGCGGAAGGTTTCAGACAAAAATTTCGCAACGCCGTAAAAGAGAACAATGATTCATACCCGGAGTTTGCTTACAAGTTAATGGCCAACATGGGGGAGTTGCTCAAAGAGGCAAAGGCGTATGGGAATCATGACAAGGTGCTCGAGTGTATCGGTCTAGAACAATTCTATCAAAGGTTACCAGAAAAGGTGAGGTTCTGGGTGCAGGATAGACCAGACGTGAACACCGTAACGAAAGCCGCAGAGCTCGCTGAAGAATTCGTTACGCGCCACGCCCTCGGGGCAAACAGCTAGCCTAAAAGGGAAAAATTCCTACTACCGAATAAGGCGCCGTTTAGAAAACAACCGACAAGTCTCGCACAAAAGGGTGAGGAAAACAAGGCATCTAACCATGGGGCGTCGGCAGAGGCAAGCAAAAGGAAATTTGAGGCGAAAAAACCGGCTGCTTGTTTCAATTGCCACGAAACAGGGCACTTCGCGAAACATTGCCCGAAAGAAAGGTGGCCTTTTTATCTACGAATGAAGCCGACGAGAGCATGAAGTTGTTAGAGCCCTATATGTACGACCTTACCGTGAACGGCAAGCAGTGTCGGGTTCTTAGAGACTCCGCAGCCACTATGGACGTAGTTCATCCGTCCTTTGTTCAGTCCGGACAGTATTCAGGAGACTGTGCCTTGATTAGACAAGCCGTAGAAGCAAACAGTCAGTGCCTTCCCGTAGCTAAAGTTGTCCTTAAAGGCGCATTTGGTACGTTGGAAACGGAAGCCGCGGTATCGCCATTTCTACCCCCTCAGTATCCTTACTTATTTTCAAACAGCTCAGATCAAATGCTGAAGGAGAAATGTCTAACGTTGGGAGAAGGCATAGTGCAGGCACTGACTAGATCGAAGGCACGTGCGCTGGCGGCAAGAGCAACATTCACTGAGGCAAACAAGCCTCAAATCAACAACGGGCCTGGTTGCGAGTTGGACACCACGGTAACAAATCGACTTGTGCGAGAACAGGCTGGAGAAGCCGTAGTCGCGGAGGCAACCATTCCTAAAGGCGACGATGAACCTCCTCCCGAATTGGAAGGGGTCAATTACGCCTCGTTGACCGAGCAAATAGAAAATGCCGTTGCTCCCAAGCCGATTCCTGGTAGTACAGAGGGCGACACCTTCCAGGTACTAGGAACTACTAAAGAGTTGTGTGTCATGCCAACTTCAGATGATTTCAGTCGGCTGCTGCAGGTGAGCCCCACTTCATTATTATCCGAACAAAAGGGGGACCCAACGCTTAAGCAATTCCAGGACAGTTCGAAAGAGGGAATCGCCAATGAAATGTGAGATTCCAAGAGAGGAGTGGCATACTCTATCGGAAATATCTAGATAGGCGAGGAGTAGAGTTTGACCAGGTAGTCGTACCTCAGGCGTATCGTCAGGATTTGCTTAGTTTGGTGCATGGAGGATCATGGTCATACCACTTAGGCGTAAAGAAGACGAAAAATCGTCTTTTACAGGAATACTACTGACCTGGATGCTTTAAAGATGTAGAGAGGTTTGTAAAATCTTGCGATGTGTGTCAGCGAGTGGGTAAGCCGGGAGATAAGGCGAAATTTCCAATGAAGCTGGTACCCGTAATCACGGAGCCCTTTCGTCGGTTGGTAATTGACACAGTAGGTCCTTTGCCCAAGACAACTTCAGGCTACCGTCACATCCTGACCTTAATCTGCCCAGCTACTCAATGTCCAGAGACGGTCCCGCTAAAAGAGCTAAGTTCCGTGGAAGTAGTGAACGCACTTCTGTCCGTGTTTGCCCGGGTAGGCTTTCCTGCCGAGATACAATCAGACCAGGGCACCATTTTCACGAGTGCCTTAACGACAACCTTTCTAGAGCGGTGTGGCGTGAAATTATTGCATAGTTCAGTCTACCATCCGCAGTCGAACTCGATAGAAAAGCTTCACTCCGTGATGAAGCGAGTGTTAAGAGCCTTATGTTTTGAACGAAAAACTGACTGGGAAATGTGCTTACCTGCAACGATGTTTGCACTAAGAACTGCACCACATGAGACAACAGGGTTTACGCCAGCGGAACTTGTTTACGGCCGCAGACTGCGGTCTCCTCTTCGTATGCTGAGAGAGTCGTGGGAAGGTCAGGGTGATGATCCTGTAGTAGTGGAGTATGTCCTCACCTCATTGGATCGTCTAACAAAAGCCCAAGAACTGACCGAGAGTGCGATGACCAAAGCACAATAGAAGGCTAAGCTTTACTACGATCGAACAGCTAAAGCGCGACACTTTGCTGTAGGAGACAGGGTCATGTTGTTGAGGCCCTCCCAAAAGAATAAGCTTGAAGTGCAATGGGTCGGCCCGGCCGAGATTACTCGAAAATTGTCTGACACCAACTATGTTGTAAATTACCAGGAAGTCGTAAGGTACACCAGGTGTATCATAGCAACTTACTCAAGCCCTATAAAGACAGGGAAGCCATCGTGAACATGACTTTAAATGTTCCGGAAGAGGTTCCGGCAGAAATTTCTGAATTAGCTCCCGAATCGGACGAAGTCCCGATCGAGAAAAGAGTTGAGGATTTAGTGTCAAAGTAACAGCTGACAATGAAGCAGAAGTAGGGATTGCGTGGTCTTTTGACCGAGTTTCAGGACAGATTTGTAAGCGAGCCAGGCCGGACATCCGTCCTCACTCATGACATAGAGGTTACCTCGTGGGAACCGGTAAGATCTAAGACGTATCGGGTGTCACCTCGCCGGCTTGAGCTAATAAAAGCAGAGGTTAACAGGATGCTGGAATTGGGCGTGATTGAGCCGTGTGAAAGTGATTACACTTCCCCGTTAATTTTTGTGGAGGTACCCGGCAAAGATCCACGTCCTTGCGTAGACTATCGTAAGTTAAACCTCATCACTAAGGATCAGATATACCCAATTCCCCACATTGAGGAACGCGTCGAGAGGGTAAGCAGCGCGGAAGCGGAATTTATCTCAACGCTAGACCTAGTGAGAGGTTACTGGCAGGTGCCACTCACCGAGAGGGCGAGCCGGTATGCTGCATTTATTTCACCATTGGGGACATTCCGCCCTAAAGTGTTGAGTTTCGGCCTAAAGAACGCGCCTTACTGTTTTTCAAACTTAATGGATAAGGTTTTGCGGGGTCAAGAGGACTTCGCATTGCCTTACTTGGACGGACGTAGCGCCGTGTTTTCCTCGTCCACGCCTACGCGAAGCAGGTTTAAACGGTAAAGGCGCCCAAGTGTCAGCTAGCACAAGCAGAGGTACTCTATCTCGGGCATGTTATCGGTCGAGGGCATCGCCGTCCCTCTGAAATGAAAGTGGCAGCTATCCGAGACTTTCCCCAGCCCCGAACGAAAACCGATATTCGGGCTTTTTTTGGAATTGCTGGTTACTATCGTAAGTACATCCCTAGATATTCCGACATTGCCAGCACTCTTACTGACGCGTTGCGCGAGACCGAGCCCCAAATGGTCGACTGGGATGAGGAGAAAGAAAAGGCTTCCCGCGTTTTGAAAGCGGCCTTGTCGAGCCAACCTTTGCTTAGTTCACCGGACTACTCGAGGCCTTTCATAGTCCAATGCGACGCTAGTGATAGAGGCATGGGGGCAGTTCTTAGTCAAAGGGATCAGGGGGATGAAGAGCATCCCGTCCTCTATGTTAGCCGGAAACTCACCCTTCGCGAGCAGGTTTACAGCGCTAGCGAAAAGGAATGTGCGTGCTTGGTTTGGGCAGTCCAGAAACTGGCTTGTTATATTGCCGGCAGCAAGTTCATTGTGGAAGTGGGACCATTGTCCTCTCACCTTGCTACAGACCATGTCCTCTAAGAACGGCCACCTGCTGCGTTGGAGCCTCGTTTTGCAACAATATACGTTTGAAATACGCGACAAAAAGGGTGTACTCCATGACAACGCTGATGGCTTAAGTCGATGCCCCTGACGCGAGAGAATGTCTCGAGAACTCTGGCATTTTTTTCATGACCTAGACAAGGGTTAGTGATTGTTTTTTTTTTACTTTAGGTGTACTTGTTTCAAAACGTTGAAGACACAGCTATCCAGGGTTTCGGGTTCGGTGTGCTTTCAGTGTTGTTGTTTTGTGTCACCTTAACGTATGAGTAACATTTTGAATAAATTGTGTATTTCCTTTAATACCAGTTAAAGGGGAAAATTGCCTGGTGGAGTTTGGCGGAATTGTCCGGCACTCACCGGCTGAGTAGTTGTGTGTTCATGTGCGTATGTGATGTCTGTTGAGCCCACAATGAGCAGGTGGTGCCCTCTACTTCATCAAAGACGGTCGTCACCAAACCGCCTGCCGTGCTGATCTCTCCGGACAGTGGCTGCAAACCTCAGCCCATCGAGATCTTTACCCCCCCCCCCCCCCCCCCGCGCGAGAGACTGTTACGACCGGCCCTAGGGAACCAAGCAAGAGGAGTTGCGGGGAGAACCGGTTCTTGACCGACTGTGTCGTCGACCCCCACCTCCCCATTCAGGCTCCTCCCTCTCGCCGGAGAATTCCGGAATCATCTGTGCGTTCGTGACCATGTTTGGGCATTTTTAGGGCGCCGTGACCATATATGGACATCGTGTTAGGTTGTGCCACGCCATGTGTTGTGAGGTGTGTTTCCTCCTCCCTCGTGGCCGAGGTGCCGGGGGCCACCGTATTGGCTGACGATGCGGACAATGCGTCCAGTGTTGGCAACGCGGCGCTATAAAATGCCGAAGACGTTTTGTATCTCTCTCTCTCTTCTCTCTTTGGATCAGTTGATCACTTCTCAACATGTAAATAAATCTCTGGTCGTTCGTTCGGGCGCTTCTTCTCGCTGAATTGGTCAGACGATGGATCCTGCGACGGGGCCAGCTACCGAAAACGAGACCGGCAGGACCCGGAGTCCCCAACAAAGGGTTCCTGGTAAGTTTCTTTGACCGAGGACCAAAGAATTCCACCGCTTTCGTTACCCTCATCTGACTTGTACAATTAAAATCGTCTGCCATTTGTATAGAAGAACTCTCCGGCCTAGCTCCAAAAGATAATGAATGATACACGGAAGCCATACCTCGGAACCTTTGTAATGCCCACACTGACGACATATTCAATTTTTTGAAGAGTGAAGAAGGACATTAAAGTCACCTTTCTCAGGTTCTTCGCGCTCTTAGCCAACCTTAGCTGAAAGAAAACGTCAAGAAGAGCGCATTTTTTTTTCAAGAGGGAAAGTTTTGTTTCTCAGCAGGGTCTTTGACGGGAATAGAAAAAGCACAAAAAAGGATTTCATTCACAGGCTTTCTATATTAATGAAACTGTACGATGTTCATTTTGTGTGAGTCGGTTTAGGCCTAGTTGGTTATTCCAGGTCTTCCACAAAATATTATGTGGCATGGGCCACGTGTCTCACACGTCTCATGCGAAAAGACGTCCCTTTCAGCCCGGAGTGTAAAATAGTTTACAGCAAACTATCGAACCCCATGTCACAGTCAGTTTCTGGGCATACCGGACTTCTCCATGCTTGCGTGCTTAATTCCGACGCATCGCACTATGCGACGGGTGCAATTCTGTATCAGAATCTGTCACCAACTAGATGATCATCAGAAGCTCTACTACTAGTCTGCTGCAAAATTTACGTTGAAGCCTGCCGAACATAATTATACTTGGAAGCATTGGCTGTTTTAAAAGCTGTACAGTATTTTCGTACCTACCAGGAGGGTATGAAATTACCTCTTGTTACGAATCATCAAGCTCTGTCTCATCTACTAAATATGGCCCAACCAAAGCGCCGAATTGCTTGAAGGGCTAACTTACTACAACAATCTCACTTCGAAATATCTCGCCATCCTGTTTTACTGCTAACAGATGCAGAAGCACAATCAAGACTGGTTGTTTACAAGACAAGCGATGAACCTCGAGAAACAAAATTCGTGGAATTGTGGGAAAGCACCGAAGAAATAAATTTTGTTCAAGGAAAATATCACGTACCATCGACAATGGTTCCCAAGATACGTCTTCTGTACCAAATTAGCCTAGAGTCAATGGACATGATGGTTTTGGCCAAACCTACAACAAGCTCTCGAAAAGGTTCGCTGCCCAAACATGAATGAGGACGTGGGAAACTATATTTGCACGTGCCACTTATGTCAAGTGAAAAAAAAGTGATGTTTAAGCAGGCAACAGATGCAATAACGCCAAAATACTCCAACATCCCCCTTGAAATCGTTCACTTTGAATTCGCCAAACTGAAAAAGAAGGGCGAAGGTAACAAGAAAGCACAAGCATTCCTGCTTGGCATGAACAAACGCACAAAAATGGTCAAGAACAAGCAGGAGGAGAGGGCACTAACAGAGTTATTGTTTTTCTTGAAGAGAAATGTTTCTTCAGGTGCACGAGGACTATATATATATAGTTGTGATAACGGCTCGGCTTCTCGAAGTGCTAAGCTAGCTAAGTGGATACGAGGTCACAGTATTACATTAATGTTTTGCTCGCCGTAACACCCTGCAGCAAATGGTCTTGCTGGCATTCAAGACAATAAACAACACCTAAAAATGTACCCCAACATTCTAGGCGACTGGAAATGTTGCCTCGAGGCTGCCAGCAGACATCACAACCGCTCGCACACCAGCGGCCTAAAATGTAGTCCCTTGCTTGCTGCCTCTGGATTGGCCCCTGCTTTCCCTGCTGAACACGAGCTTGGTCTACTTGATGATGAGTAGTTTTTAGTGGCGCAAGGGCCAATTGATGGCCAAAGAGCGCCATTTCAATTGACTTGCCGATATGAACAATGATATGGTGCGTGGCTGTAAAGGGGCCTTAAACTTCCTCGCTCTAACGCGGGTTAAAACATGAAAGTAATAAAATCATGACAGTGGCGTGACATATGTGTAGTGATAGCGGATGGCAAAATGTCATGATAATAAAACCATGATGAAGATGTAGTCACTCAGCCACGACGACTCTATAGAGGTCGTGCTACGGATGACCTCGAATATCGAGTGAAAGCTTTGCACATCTTTAAAAACGTAAAATGTGTTTGCAGTTTAAAAAGTGGATCCCTACCGATGAGCATCCCAGGGTCTAGAGAGAGCTGCTGTCGGTAGGAGCCGTAAAAAGTGCTTTGTTCTTAGAGAATCTAGCTCATTTCACTGGACGAGAATGTGGACAACCGTAAGGGGCTCTCCACATCTCTCACAATATGGTGAATCACCGGTAGACAGGAGAAATCAATGTGTAGAATGTGTATGTCCTGTTCTAAGCCTTGTTAGTATTACTTCTGTGTGTCGTGATTTTGATAGTGGCGGCCATTAACCTAGTTGCGGCTTAATAGCATGGAGTTATTATCTGTGTGTTTATCCCATATGCTCTGCCAATACCCCCTGAGCTTTCGTTTTATACAGGTTTTAAGTCAAGTGCAGGGACTGGTGTTGATGCATTGGCAGTAGTGACATTGGCGCTAGCAGCCAGACTGTCGGCCAAAACGTTCCCTTGTATTTCACGGTGCCCTGGAACCCAGCAGACAACGACATGCTGTTTTGATGTGTAGAGTGTGCACATGCAGAAGTGAGTAAAGTGACACCAGCATGGGGTTCTTGTGTTTTTTAGGAGTTTTCAGGGCTTTGACCACGCTTA